>PVKU01005237.1:0-127651 GCA_004027475.1 Anoura caudifer
GACGGTGCCGACAAGCAGGCCCGGACGAGATCTTGCCCTGCTTTCAGCACCCAGGGAGAATTCCAAGAAGAGACTTGTCTGCGAAAGGGGATCCAGTTCACAGCACAGACCTATCCGGGGCCCTTCCCAGAAGCAATAAGTTCCTCCCCAGACCCGGGGCCGGAAGAGAGCCCTGCTGCGGTGTAGCCTCCCTCCCGAAACTTGAAAATGGAAGACTTCAGTTTTGTTGGTTGAGTTGAATATCGGCGACTTGAGAAACACCCGTGCCTTTTTCTCTTTCTTTCCTTTTTTAACCTCTAAAGACACAATCCTCAAACCAACAAAGCTCAGTGAACACAGCCACTATTGAATGAGGGCTGGATACCTCAACAAGACTGAGAGCCTTTCTCCCGATTCTCTCCAAGAAGGAGTTTTAGGTACACTTGTTACCATTTCCGCTATGTTAATTTCATGCTCATACTCCAACAAGTGTAAGGTCAAGGGACACGGTTGACACAATCACGGAAGTGTAGTGGCGATGCATCTTATTAGTGCGCACCCCACACGAAGGTGGGCTTGACCATGGCTTTGCATTTACAAATCAAAATCTTTAGATCTGAGCACCTACTGTGAGTTCTGCTACAAAGCACAAATGAATTTGCCTCAACTATGCAATTTGATTGGGAAAATAAGTGCAGCATGCTACTTTTGCTTTCAGAGACTACGGCAGATATGTTTTTGACTAGAGGAAGCTCTTTAAAGTACTGTTAATAGCACTTAAAGCCATAGCAGAGTTATAAATCAGGTAGGGTTTTTCAAATGCTTCAGAGGAACCATATGCATAGTGTGACAAAGGAACAGCTACTTCATTTCATAAAGCACATTCTCTTTTAGTCTGTCCGCCCCCCTCATAAGGTAGTTAAGGAGGCTGTGAAATCATCTGGTAGCTTGAATACAAACTCCAGTACTCCTTCCTAAGGGGCTTTAAAACTAGTGTGCTAAACAATAGGACTAGACTCTGTAATTTGAGATGCATAATAAGGAAACTCATGGCTTTCTCATCCAAAAAAATTGCTGCAGAAATTCTTTTAGCTCATAAGGGCTCACGTGAGAGTAGTTAGGAATTGTAATCTTGATATAGTTGGAAATAGGAATATAGTTGGAAAATAGTTAGAAAAAGAAATTTCAGAGATGTGTGGTTGAGTCCCACCCCGTCACTGTAATTACCTGCCTGGAAACACTAGCGAATCTGTAGTCTTCTCTTTCTTACGCAGAGAAAATTGCTATGGTTGTTACTGAAACTGAGTCATTAAACCAGGAGAGCTACACCTGCTCTATGGAAATCACCTTGAAAACAGGAGGAGGGAGATCTGGGAGCTGGTAGAATATGATCCTAAGTAACGATTGAAAAATACCAAATAAACTGGTCCATTGTACTGAACCCTGCTTCATTAGGGTTAGAATCATTTTACACTGCCCTTTGACTCCTTCCTACTGTGACCTTCCGAAAGAGATTTGAGAGAGGCATTTTTTTTCTCTTGGGTTCATTATCCACGACCCTTTCCAGGACCTCCCAGCACATCACTTGGACTTAGGTGCCACCCAGGACGTTCTCTACGTGGTTCATAAGGCAGATGACTCCTGACAGCACTATGCACTGATGGCAAGTTAACTCCTGGGAGCTGGCTGCTCAGAAAAAGAACCGTGAGCACTCAGGTTTAGGGGGGACTGTGCGGTCCAAACGCCAGCGTCAGCATTTCTGCCAAGGAGCCTGCGCTTGCGTAGGGCTAATCCAGGAAATGGTTTCCTTGGCTGGTCTACCCTCTTCCACAGAAGGAACGTGATTGAGACAACTGTCCCACGATTCAGGCTTTTCACCCCCCACCCATGGCTGTCCCGTGGGGTTGTGTGGATTTTCCTGGGTGCGGGGCTGTTTTCCTCTCTACCTAGGAAGGGTACCAGGCAAATGGTTCTCTCGGTTGCACGCAGTCTGTGGAGAGGGTTAGCACTCTTGGACTGTGGAAATGTCTCCAAGGGCTGGAGCCAGTGGTCTCGGTGACAGGGACTTCCCTTTGAGCGGTCTCGTTTGACTAAGGCGTTGTTGCCTGTAACTCTGGTGTCCATCAAACTTTGGTCAACATGGTGCGTGTGGAAGGTCTTGAGAAAATATTGCTGACCAACCCAGTGTCTGCTCTGGGGCTTGATGGTTCCCTTTTCCCCTCTCTGCGAAATCTTTCAGCCTTTCGAAGAGAAAGTTTCCTTTTGTGTTGGAGCTAAAGATAGGTAGGTTGGAGGGAGGTACTGTTTCCTTAATTTCTCTCTGATTGTTAAGAAATGGCATCAAAAAAATTTTGGTGGGATTGTACTTTCTTTTGTAGCTAAGATAATATGTTCCGGTACTGTTACAATTTCTCTCTTCTTGGTAGGAGGTTTTGGAAAGGAGCTCCCTCAGAACTCCAGGACAGGAAATGAGGGAGGCATCAGGTATAATTAGAGAGCGCCTTCCCCTTTCTCTACCATGAACTGTCACCCCGCTCTGCAGTCAACGGCCCCGGAGCACCATTTGACCCATTACCATCCGCCACTCTCCGAAACCCTTTGGGGTGATCAGGCCAGAATTCAAAGAAATCAGCATGAATTGTACATCACAACATTAGTATTGTACTTCCTCAAGTATCTGATGCTTATAAATAGCAGGTGTATCATTAATATGTTATTGGTATGTGTGGAATAAGTAGTAAAAGTTGTGGAATATATAACAAGTAAGAGTTGTCCCCCAAATGCTTTGGGCTCTGGTAGCTTTGGGCTATTCCAGTGGTAGCATCACTGGAATATTATGTAGTCAACTGAAGTGATTATTTCTTAGATGACACCATTTAATTGTGTATATGAGGTTCTTAAATGCTTCTTAATAAATTGGCTATGTTAATTTAGAGTCACAGCTCCTGTTATAAGTTTAATTGCCACTTTCCATGAGCTTAGACTTCTAATTCCTTGTTTTGGAAAAGGTCATCTTGTTTCTTAATAAACTATGTAGATTAATATAGTATTTGGCTTTAATATGCATATATAATATCGTTGACTGTAACCTATTAATTTAGGAAGTCCCCGGGGGTGGGGTGGGGTTTGAAGCACATTCTTTGGTTATTTTCATTACTAGGAAATCCTGGTCCTTTGTGGGTGGCTTTAATTCCTGAAAATAGTCAGAAGTCATTCAAAACCAAGGTCGGGGGGAGGGGCAGAGAGGACACAAATTAGCACAGATTAGCTGACTGTTTGCAGAGCATTTTGTCAAGCACTTGATGTATATTACTCATTTTAATCTTCCGAATAACTTTGGAGGAGAACTATTGTTGTTCTGTTATTTTGTTTGTATTGTTCTTTAAACAGATGATGAAAACTGAGGCTCTGAGAGCGAAGGTGACTCGCTGAGGACTGTGCAGCGGGCAGGTCAGGGCGCTGGCTCCCAGGGGCTCACTCCTCACTCCGCATGTGATAGTTCCCATGAACAGAGATAAGATGGGCCTAGAAGATAGTGACGTAAATCACTTCAGCTTTCGATGTGCTACTGTGTCTGAGGAGTGGAGAAGTTCTTATTTCTTTATGTAAAATAGAAAAAGCCTGTAGGAAACATTAAAATTTAAGGTTTAGATCTGGAAGTTAAATTTACATTTATTTAGCTAAGTGTTATGGTCAAGATTTTTTGTCATAACATACCTCAAGTATTTACTTACAGTGTGTACTTAATATAGAACAAACCCAATGTTGGTGGTACTGCTGAGTCTCAGTAGGGTCTCTGCAATGAAACTTTATGAGGAAAGGGGTTCAGATTTGTTGAATCTGAGCTTTGTGGTTTCAGGTGTATGGTTCTCTACCCCCCCCCCCACCTTCACAATGTTCACGTTTCCATTTGTTTTTGGTGAAAATTGGTTTAAGTTTCCTAATAAAAGTTTTACATGAATATATATTTATAGTGTTACATGTGAAGCAAACACATGCCACACGTTACAGGTAATGTCCCAGACCACGGTGGTGACCTTTAGTGGCTGCGGTAAACCCGGAGCGCGCACTTGGAAACGTTAGCCATCAGAGAAGGGAGTTACCTGGCGGAGGGAATGGCGGCCCCCCTTTTCACCCCCCACCAAGAAAACCCCTCCTCAGTCAGCAGTCTCAGCTTGCAATCTCCCTGTGGGCTCGGAGAGCCCAGAACCCTCCTGTTTGGAGCTGGTTATGTATCAGCCACAGGTGCACCAAAGAGAAGCTTCCTAGTTTGAATAACCTGAGCATTTTGTGGAAATTCTCTTGTGTGCCAGGACCTAGGCTGCTAGCCAGTTCTACTTTGTGCTTTTGTGCGTCGGTAAGACGCCCTAGATGGCACAGAAGATCGATCATTACTATTGATGCATCTGTGCGTACTGATATTCTAGGGAGCAGGCAGACACTGCGCTACTGTATAACCCTGGAGCTGCTTGGCCTGCAGGCGTGCCGATCCTCTGGTGTGCAGGCCAGTAGGCAGCCCTTACACGTTTGCATTTTCCCTTCCATAGTGGCCCAGGGAGCGCTGTGGCTGACCCACGAAGTTAGTGGCCTTGAGCACTTTATCTGTTCTGTCTTCTTTCTTCATCTTTCAGGATGCTGCTGGCTGTATCCATCCTGGATTTCTTGCTACATTGGTATCGAATCTGTGTATGTTTGAAGAAGTTATTTTAAGCACCTCAATTTTTCTCAGCCCTAGGAAGGGTCAAATAGGAGGAAAACCTTCCCTGGGTATTTGCTTTTGCAACATTAAAAAAAATGCCTTGGTGCTAGAAGTGTTTAATGAAGCATGCTCACCACAAAAAAATGCGCCACTGAATCCACAGTGTTTCACTGATAAGGGGCTGCATGTGCTTTGCTTTTGGAAATCTGGAGAACTTCCCGGAAACAAGCACTCAGTACTCTCATTACTATAGTTAATCCATGAACATGACATTGCAGAAATG
The DNA here is from genome assembly GCA_004027475.1 of Anoura caudifer. NCBI lineage: Eukaryota > Metazoa > Chordata > Mammalia > Chiroptera > Phyllostomidae > Anoura > Anoura caudifer. The sequence continues at coordinate 4,962 of PVKU01005237.1, forward strand.
AAGTGTGTAAGGGGGAATCCTTTTTTCTATAAAAAACTCAGTGTTTTTGATATTTATTTTAGCAAGAATTATCAAATGCTAGATAGAAATAATTTCAGAGAGGGGGAAAATATTTCAGGTAATCTTTTCTTATTTCTTCTCCCAAAATGTACACCCATGCAAGGTGTTTTTTTAAATACTGGGGTTTTGAAGGCGTTATCTTTTTCTGGTATTCTACTATTACATGTTAAAATCCAAGGAGAAGATATCATTAAAAACTGAAGCTAATGAAATAGCAGGGACTGTTAAACCAAAGGGGTGAGCAAAAGAAGTTTAAAGTTTGTCTCTAGAAAAGAAAAAGAGGAATAATTGGTAAGACTTTATCGTGGGCATTTTTCTTAAAGTATATACCTCTACTCCTAACCCCAAATATCAATGAGAAGCACGAAGCAGGCAGGGCAGCCTCTAGTTCTTTAGTTAAAGGAAACGTAACACTGTGTCGGGCCCACTGGTGTTAGGACCCCAGTGGAGTGTGTGTTCAGCGTGTGTGTGTGTGTGTGTGTGTGTGTAGGGGTGTGTGTGCCTGTGAAGAAAGGCTGTTTTGAGTTGGTGCATAAAGAAGTTTGATTTTGTGAATTTCAAAATGAGTATTTATTTGGTGACCTCTTAGGTAATTGAAAAGATGTATAATTTCCTTGTGTTTAATGAAATCTATTGTCAATGTACTAATCAACCTTGGTTTACAACATCTTGAATACTTGATCATTGAAAACTAAGAAAAAAAGTTAAAAAAATGAGAATAAAGTGTGTTGGATTGAAATTACTTTGTCTCTTACGATCTTTGTTGTTTGAAGAGATGCAGTGATGGTACCAATGTAATCCCCTCCCCCTCCCCCCTCACAGTGAAGACGCAGGGGTTTGGTTGGATTAAATGGGCCACCGCTACCCTGAACTCCTTACGTAGTAATGAAGTGCTTACATAACTGAAGCCAAATGTCCTATGTGTCAACTATTAGGGCTATAGTTTGAAAAGCCTGCAAGAGCACATTTTTCTTTGAGTCACCAAAGAGAATAATTTTAAGTAGTTTATCACTTATCTATTTCAATTCAAACAGACTTTGGGTCTGCAGAACTGTGCCTGAAATACGGTTTATTTAGTCAGGATAGCCTGAGTTATGCTTAAAAACACACGAACCCCAAATCTCAGTGGCTTCATTGCACAAAAGTTGACTTCTTATTTCCATCACGTGGTTATAAAGGTCTGTTCCACGTAGTCCCTCAGGGGGGTCTGACAAATCCTACGGCCTTGAAGTTGCACCATCTGGAACATTCAGCGTTGGTCTTGGCTGCTGAGCAAGGAAAGGAAGAACCCAGAGAAAGGCAGAGGGCCTTTTCTCCTTCTCAGCCTGCAAGTGATACCTGCCACACTGCGTGGGTCCGCACCATTCGCACGTCCCTGCCTAACTTCTGGGGTCCCGGAAGTGCAGGGAAGCAATGGTGAGCACTGGGTGGGTTTTTTGTTTGTTTTTGGTTTTGTTTTCCCCCCACACAGTTGACCATGATAGACTGAGAATGATTCCCAAAGAAGACCAACTTATCATTCTAAAAGTTGGTGAACAAAAGGAAAGTCTCAAGCTTAAAAGAGAAAAGAATGATTTCTTTTAAGGAGTGACTGTCAAAACTTGGTCAGCAAAACAGTTAAAACTCCCTCTCCCCAGTCTCCACTGAATTAATTGTTGTTAAAGTGGCCAAGGAGCTGGTCTGAAACTGGAGGAAGAACGTGAGTTCAGGTTCCGTCTATGGGGGGAAAAAGCACTGGATTTTGAGGTTTCTTTTGAGGGATGGTGGAGTTTTCCAAATGCACCAGCATCTGAGATTTTTGGGTGCAAGGCGGAAGGAGGTAACGGAGCCATGGAAATAACAGCATGACTCATGGAGCAAAGCACAAAGTGGTTCTATTTTATATTTAGAAGTCCGCCTTGAGCACTTGGTAGGTGGAAAGCAAGTTAATCGATTTCCGTTTCTCTGTACCCCGCCTCCCCGCCCCCGGCACAGAAACAAAAGGGTCACAGTGGCTCAAGATACAGAAGCTGTTGGGACTTGAGTGCAGGTCTGGTGACTTCTGGGTAAAAGCTTATTTCCCGCCACGGCCTGTTTTGTGCATTCTTCAAGGGAGCCATTTATGCAAACAGCACATAGTACCCCCTGCTCAAATCTATCACCTTCTCCTCAACTTTGTGCGCTAAAATTTAGGCAAATGGCTCCTCTTGAATTTCTTTAATATCTCACACTTTCAACTGGAGAGGCAGAACCAATCTGAATATTGGGCTTTTACATATAGATACATGAGAAAAAGATTCTTTTTGAGAAATGAGGAAAGAGGACAGGTTATGATGTAGCTATCATCTGGCTGTAGCCCCAGACTCCGTAGACCTCAGCATTTTAAGAGCTATTAAAAAGCATCCAGTTCCTCTCTTGTTTTTAAAATTGTCAGCTGGGCAGAGATGGCCTCTGAAGATTCAGCGTGTGGGCGCCGAAAAACATTTTTAATTGTACAAAGTCATTGGAAACCAAGGAGATCAATATGCAGTGCTCACTTGTGAATTTAAATGTCAAAGTTTGATGTAGTTCCAACTCATAATATCCGTATAAATCAGTAGAACGCTAAAACCATTTATTGGCCTGCTGGCATGGCTAGGATCCTAAGCACTGAAGTAAGAAACTGCCGTGGACCGTGTTGTTCTAGATGTGTTCTTGTCAAAATGGTAGTGAAGCTGCTTTAGAAATGAATTAAGTGGCTGGCAAGTCAGCCAGGAACTGTTTCCTGGCTCCCAACAAAAATGTCTTTAGTTGCACTACAGTGACACCTACTGGCCATTTGGAAAACATAGGCTCTACTAATTTCTGGGCCCTTTTGGTTCCTGGATTTGGGTTGTGTGGGGCCTTAGTGACCACATAGGTATTAAGATGGTGAAGTCTATGACATCTCCTCCTATGCTGAGACCTATTAGCGGTTGGATTGGTTCCACTCTGGTTCTGGGCCACCTGTGCTGTTGGGGCTGAGAGGTGAGGTAATGTGGGAGGAGAGGATTGAGGGACAGGATGCAGACTCTGAGCTCCGGAGTCCTAGGAGGCTGGCTGGTGTGGGGGATGAAAATTCAGAATGTTTGCCAGCAGAAAAGTGAGGCAGCACTTTCAGCATCTGTAGCTCCCTTTGTCCCCAACTCTCTGCAGGCTTCCCCTAACATCTGCCAGGGACGTTCCAGTCCCGGCAGGAAAAACTCTGATTTCTTAAAGTCATTCTCTCTAACTGATACAGCAGGGGGCTCACTATGAGGCCCAAGGTGTTACGCTGGCTACATGTTCACATGGCCACAACACAATTAGGTGACCGACACTCCTATCTTTTGATCATTTTCAGACAGACATATCTAGCTCAAATTTTAATGTCCAGACCTGTTTCAGCACTTCGATGCCATCTCTCTGCATCAGGGGTTCCCAGTCAGAGGAATTTTGCCAGTGCTGGGAGCATGTGGCAATGTCTGCAGACACTTTGGGGTGCCACAGGTGGGGGTGCGTGGGCACACAGGCGTCTGGGAGGTAAAGACTGGGGATGGTGTTCAACACCCTGCCATGCGCAGGACAGCAGCCACCACAAGGAAAGATCCATCCTGAAATGTCAGCCGAGGCTGGGAAGTCCCACTGCCTCTCCACTCACAACCTTAAGGTCGGCATCATAGGACTGAAGTCGCACGCATGCTCTTGATGTCCTCGTGCTGTTTTGTGGACATTTAACAACATTTCACATCGAGTTAAAATTACTTTATGAAAAACTAGAGTGGTGGTTGCCAGGGTGAGGAGTATTAGGTGAGTTTCTTGGTCCGAAGTGGGGGAAGGAGCAAGGTTATGTTTGTGGCCAGTTATTCTCACTCGGTTGGCCCCAGACTCGGTGTTATGTCAGCGTTTCCTTCCCGGGGGGAGAGTGTAAAATGGGGGAGATATTGTTTCCGGGGGTGGAGGAGTCCAGGAAAGTTTACATGGGAAGAAAAAGCAAAAACTTCACATAATACGGGAATTGTACGATGGATGAAACTTCTACAGGCTGGGATGGGAAATGGGGATAAACCGTCGAAGGGCAGATGGAAAGTGGAGAAAACTTCAGACCTGGGAAGGTGGCCCTAACCCAGGGGAAGCTGGTAGTGGCAGCCGAGATGGAGCGGGGAGCAGGTGGGCAGATGAAAGGCTAGGGCTCCACCGAAGACAGTAGACAACCGTTGAAGATTCCCGAGTCGGCGGAGGCTGAGACCGAGCCATGGCGATGACAGCCTCGCCTGGCAGAGAGTGTGGGGTGGATGTGTTGGAGGGGGTGAGGCTGGAGATGAGAAACGGGCTGAGGGGCTGTTACAGCTTCCTCAGCAGCTTCTGTTAGTCATGGGGGCCCAGGAGAACCGGGCTGGGGGACCACGTCACAGAAGTATTTCTGCCCAGAGTATTTTTAAAAATAATTTATTTTATTTATTTTAGAGAGAAGGGAAGGGAGGGAGAAAGAGAGGGAGAGAAACATTGATGTGTGAAGGAAACATCAATGGGTTGCCTTTTGCATCCCCTCAACTGGGGACCAGGCCGAACCCAGGTGTGTGCCCAGACTGGGAATCAAACCGGCAACCTTTTGCCTTGCAGGATGATGCTCAACCAACTGAGCCACGCTGGTCAGGGCTGCCCAAAGTATTTTAATTACCAACTGAAGATATTTGTTTTCTATTAAAATAAAATTTGAAAGTATCAAGTAGAATTGGACTAATCTGAGATCATATCAGCTCTAAAGCAAGTCCTGGAAAATAAGCATTTAAAAATCTTCTTCAGGACAATGGAATACTACTTGGCCATAAAAAAAAAAGGAAATCTTAACCTTCGCAACAGCATGGATGGATCTGGAGAACATTACAGTAAGTGAAACACACTAGCCAGAGAAACACAAATACCATATAATCTCATTTACGTGTGAGCTCTAATGAACAAAAAACCCTAACAAACGAAATACAAACAATCTCATCAATAGAGAACAGACCAACAGCTGTCAGAGGGGAAGGGGGTTGCAGGCCTGAGTAAAAAAGGTGAAGGGATTAAGAAAAAAAAAAACTCAGACACAGAAAAGAGCATGGTGATTACCAGAGGGAAAGCAGGTGGGGGGGTGAAGAGGTGATGGGGGGTAGGCACATGGTGATGGAAGAAGAGGACTTGGGGTAGTGAGCGCACAATACAATATACAGATGATGTGTTATAGAACTGTACACCTGAAACCTGTATAATTTTATTAACTGATTCCACCCAAATGAATTCAATTAAAAGAAGAACAGAACAATCTTCTTTAGAAGGTCAACAAGTTTAGGTATGTTTGGTGTGGAACAGGAGTGGTAAGTGTTCATTCCTTCTCTCTATCAAAACACTCCACAGATGCTGGTGATTATAGCTTATTTCTTTTTGGAAGGCTGAGAGGAGCCTCAGATATTTTCTGGTTTGGGTATGGCAGATAGGTTTCCATCTTGCACGCCAACACCAAATCAGCAGTATTGGTGGTAGCTGGCTGAAGAAGAAGCCAGCTGCATTGAGAATGATTCTAAGAGCCCAGATGCTCTGGCTTAATGGAAAAGTGTGTTGATGCATTAGCAACGCCTTCCTTGGGCACATTTTGGGAAAAGAAAGCACATGTGCTATGCAGTTTCCATTTTCAATTCAAACTTCTTGTTTTACAACCGAAGAAGCTCGAGTTAGCGAGGTTATATGATTTTTCCAAGCTCACACAGAGAGTAAAAATTAGGAGTTTGCCATAAAGTTAGATCTAATTTCACATTCATTGTTCTTTCCACCACTCCTTACTGAATGGGGTCCCACAACGGCCTCTCTCTCTCTCTCTTCCCCAATCTGGGGTGTGTGTGTGTGTGTGTGTGTGTGTGTGTGTGTGTGTGTGTGTTTTGAGAGAGTGGGGGAGGGGCTGGCCTTCCCCTCTGTTAAATCTCTTCCTCTTCTAAATCTGCAGAGAATGGGTAGATCCGAAGTCAGCTTGGTCCTTCTGAGCATCAACCTCCTTGCAGATCAAATTGCGGCCAGTTGACTGGCCAATCTGTAAGGGCCCAAGTACTGCAATAGTCTCTTGAGCCCTTTACACATAGTAGGTACACCAGAGTTATTGAATTGAACTAAAATGGAATTTTCTCCAGGACAGCAACATTTGGCCTGGTCGCATTTTACAGGAAAGGAGCAGGATGGCACAGTGGTGTGCCTCAGGGCAGATTGCCATCCTGGACTCTTCCTGATAGGACTGTGGAGTTAGGGATTGGACTGTGCTCCCTTTCAATTCTTATACTTAGGTGCTAATCCCCAATGTGACTGTATCTGGAGACAGGGCCTTTAAAGAGGTAATTCAGGTGAAATGAGGTAGTAAGTGTGGGCCCTAACCTTATACAACTGGTGTCTGAGAGAGAGAGAGAGAGAGAGAGAGAGAGAGAGAGAGAGAGTGCGCGCGCGCGCGCGAGCACGAGAGCGCGCGCAGGGGGCTGCAGGAACAGTGAAAAGGAAAAGGCCGTGTGAGGACACAGTGAGAAGATAGCCATCTGCAAACCAAGGGGAGAGGCCTCAGGGGGCACCAGCGCTGCAGGCAGGTCTTGGCTTCCAGCCTCTAGGATAGTGAGAAAATAAGTTTCTGTTGTTTGAGGCATGCAGTCTGTGGTGTTCTGCGGTGGCAGGCCTAGCAATCTAATACAGATGGTTTCCTCACTTATCCAAAGACTGAACTGGCAGATTCCACACCCCTTCGCTTTTTTTTTTTCCTGTTATTACTGGACACTTCTTAGATTGTTAGCTCTGCCGGGGTGCAGGAAGCTCCTCAGATCTAGAGCAGAGGCAGTGCATGAAATCTGTCAATCAGAAAACTTGAGGTCTTGGAGAGTGGTTTTGTCTCCGCCAAAGTTCATGGTCCCCAAAGAATCCAAACTGCCTTTGGTGGGTCTGTCCTCTTGTTTTTTAAAAAATTTCATTTGCACTGCCCAGGTCTGGAATACATAATTTGGGGGTTCAGTGACAAATGAAAATGTGGGGTCCCTTTTTCAAAAATGATCAAGCATTTCAAGATGGCAACACCAGGGAGTTAAACTAAGCATTGGCCCTGTGTAGCTGCCCAGGCTGAGCGCCCCAGAGCCACCCAGTGCAGCCTCTCATGGCCTCCTGACAGCAACGAGACAAAGCTGTGCTGTAATCCCTGATGTGAGAATGTTCTATAACGGGGGTCCCCAGCCTCCAGGCTGCAGACCCGTATTGGTCTGCGGCCTGTTAGGAACCAGGCCATGAGCAAAGCTCACCTGAGCCCCACCTCCTGTCCAGCCCCTGTGCCCCCGCCCCAGTCTACCGGTCCCTGGCGCCAAAAAGATTGGGGGCCGCTGTTCTATAACACACTGACTTTGAGTCCATCTTACTAATATGGCTAATATTTAATCACATAAATTGAGATCAGGACTTGATTTTACTTGCAAGGCATGGATGGGTGTGTCACAAAAACCTGGTAAAGTTCATTTCTCTGAAACAGGTAAAGTTTAAACACCTTTTATTTCAAGAAATAATGCTTCTAGACTTTCCTGAAGCCAGAATTGTTCTATAAAAGTATCACAGAATATTACACAAGATTAAAAAAAACACAGTATGCTTCCTAATAACTTGAAGCCTTTTTACAAAGCACATCATTCGTGACCATAAATATGTTTCTTCTGTCATTCAGCCGGTGACACACACATCTGATAAGGAGCTAGTTAATTTTAACATATGTACAGAGTCTCTAATAAAGACTTAAAGTTATCAAAGATTCAACTATAACATATTAAATTTTCTTTAAAAGAGTTTACCTTGAACACTTAAAGGAAACATAATTTACCTATGTGTTTGTATTATCTAAAAAAAAATCACCATTAAGCTATTACTGGGAAGTCAATTAGGGTACTGATAGCTTTCAATGAGGTAATCCTTTTGCTGGTATTTAAAAATCTGATGCAGAACAAGAATATTTTCAAGAACACAATGGGAAAAGCAGTTTTGAACGATGCCTTTAGAAATCAGAACTTGGTCTTAGAAGTAATCATACAACACCTACGGTGTGTTTAAACTGTGAAACATTCATGACTGTGTTTTATTGGAAAAATATTTTATGTAAATTCAAAATGAAATATATTTTCTTAACACTTAAGCTTATTAGCCAGGGCAAGGACACAAAACAAAGATAAAAAAAAAAGTCTTTAGTCCTTTTATCCTGTTAGGAAAATAATAAGAATGTAGCAATCTTAAGCACACGATGAACACTTTGAGGCTGGGCACAGAGAGAACAAGCAAGCTTCGTTCTGCCTGCTTACTTCTACGGCCAGCATCGTTAGCCACGCCTTTCTGCTAATCAAGTTTAGCAAGTCGAGGGAAAACATGCAATAGTTTCTGGCAAAAGCGTATGTTAAACAATATGGGGTCCATACTGTCGTCCTCGGGGGTCTATTTTACTTTGTCACACTGAGAACAAGCAGTGAGACTGTGAGAAGCCTGTAAAAAAATAAGACTGATCAAAGAGACATGGCATTTCGATCTCAAAGTGCAAAATCATTGACCTAGAAAGTGATGGCATCGAAAAATTCCAGTGGTTAAAATGAATCCAAACCACGTGACACAGGCAATAGAAAGTGTATTGAAAGATTCACTGAGGATGTCCAGTTTTGGAAACTCAGGAAGGCACAGTTCTAGCCATCTTGTTAGGATAGCATTTATAGATGCATGTCCCCACAACTTTCCAAAGATAATACTGTTTTAGTACACCCTAAACCAACAAAAATCCACAAATCACCTTGCTCCCTACTCTCGACACACAGTGAATTACAACACGGAGTCTCCGTGCGTTTGCTGACACACACACTGACTTCTACTGCACGTAGGTACCTACGGTAGCTTGGAATGTTGGTTGTCATGATTGCCTTGATTAGTTTACTAATAAAAAGTTAAAAGCAATACTGTGTTTAAGGTAAAGTAACAATTTCATGTAATCAGTCCCCCTTCTGTGGCTTTTCTCCACCTTGTTCAACATGCTCTCCATACTGCTGGAGTTGATGGGCTTCTCCAAGGTGGACACTTTGACCATCTGATGAATGTAATCCACGTCGGAACGCACAGGAAGATACACTGATCTTTGAAACATTTTCTTCTGGACCACCATCCTGGGGAAGTCCTTTCTGGTGCCTGCTGATGAGCTGCAGCCTGGGGCTGGGCTTGAACACCAGCTTGGGCATGTCACTACCGCTGAGGTCAGGTTCAAGATGACTCAACTCTTCACGCTCCATCCATTTGGCAGTTTCATGATTTCTCCAGTGTTCAGAATTCAAATGAGAACTTCTGGAATGTTGTTATTCCATTCAAGTTTACCTTCCGGACTGACTGTTGGTCGGTTCAAATGCAGGGTTCAAAGGTTGGCTGGCAAGGTCAAATGAGGGGCTTCCCCAGCCATACAGCGTGGGTCTTCAACTGACCCAGTGGGGGCCATCTCTGCTGGCACAGAGGGCTCAGCACATACGGCCAGGAACCCATCACTTTGAGCGGTTTTAGTCTCATTCGTTTTATTTTGCACGTGGTAACCGTTCAGCAGTGCAAATACTCTATCTACGTCCTCCAAGTAATTAGTCCAGTCAACCAGACTAAGTCTGTAGTTCTGTCTGTACTGATAGACGCTTCCAGTCATGCTGTATAAACCCTCCAGGCCTTGCCAGCTGCTGTCTGCAGTGGGACTGGGAAGGCTAACCTTCCCACCCATCCCATAACTGTCCTCTGTGAAGAGACATGAAGGTGGATCATTAGTGGGGAAAAGATTTCCTACTTCCGGACCAGCAACTTGCATTGTTTTCACAGAGCAAATCAATTTGAAGTATACCACTAAACAGCATTTTCCCCTGGTAATCTGTTACCAAGGAGTGGCCTTAGGTTACAAAAGTGCTTGAACAATAACAGAAATGTGGAAAGATGATCAACCGAGTGAAAACTGCTCTGACTAGGCACAGTCAGGGGGCTCATTTTACTCCTGGCTCTGGTCAAGCCAACTGTTACCATGAAATTATGTGAGTGAGTCTCTGAGTTGGGGTCCCTCATCTGTCAAATGTGGGAATACTGGTGTGATGATACCTTTACTCCTGTGGGGTTACCTGGTGAATGATGGATTTGAAAGTACTTTAATGCAACAGGCAGTGCTTAGTAGGATATCTTTATTTTATATTCCCTGGTACTCAGAATAAAAACAAACTCGAATGCAGCTAAACTCTTCAACTCGATTGCTTGAATCTGTTTCATTGTTGTTGTTTGCCCTAAGAGTTCTATGTCCTGGCTAGATCAATCTTTCAGTGGTTTTCACACTATGCAAAGCCTGCACCCACTTTCTCCGAGATCTTTCTACAACATCGAGATGGCGACAGACCTGCAGAAAACATCTTTTCTCTAGTTGCACCAAAGTACGGCTCTAAAGGGGTGGGGGTGGCCTGCATTAACGCAGTGAACAGCCCTCAAGCAATATAGATTGGCAGGAAGGATAAGGAAAACTATACAAAACCCCAATCTCAGTTTAACTAGACGGCAAAATATTATAGAAGCTTCAAATCACTTGTAACTAAGGAAAAAAAAAAAAAAAAACCCAGCAGAGCTGTACATCACCCTTTGGGCACAACCCTGGAAAATGGTGTGGACGGGAGCAGAGGGGAGTGAGGGTGGAGTTAAAACTGATTTGAAACCATCGCTGGAAAGAACATCAACCTGATATAAAATACTGTAGAGTCCTGGAAAATCACAGCGGTGAGCCTGAGGAAAGGACTTCAGTGTGCATGAACCGAGGAGGCTTCCTGAAAGGCATTGCTTCAGGGAGAAAGAATTCAAAGGAAGAGAGACACACCCTTTGGAAACTTGGGGGATAAAGAAAAAAGAAAAGAGAAGAAGGGAAATTTCAGATCCAGCAAGAAAAATAGAAAAACAAAAAATTGGAGGGCACACAATCTTTCCCATTCCCACCCCCAAATAGTAATAGAATAAAAACGTGGAAAGTATACATGGCTACACCGGCAGAAAGAGATCTTAAATTAGGAGTCTTGCAAATATGTCAAATTGGCGAAATTAATAAAAGAAGCCTAAATCTACACAAATTATAAAATAAAATAATAAGAAAAAAATCCATTTTATGAAAATGCCCCCGTAAAAGTAAACAATAAAGTGAAAAAAGCCATAATGCAAAGCTGCAAAGTAAATGAAATCAAGCATGTTAGGACATGAAAACCACTTTATTTTATTTTTTTAAAGTGAATTTCATTTTATTTTATTTATGTTTACAGAGAGGGGAAGGGAGAGAGAAAGAGAGGGAGAGAAACACCGACATGTAAGCGACATCAATGGGTTTCCTTCCACATGTCCCCAACCCGGGACCTGGCCTGCAACCAGCCACGTGCCCTGACCAGGAATCCAACCAAAAACCTTTTGGTTTGCAGGACAATGCCCTGTCCGCTGAGTCACACCAGTCAGGGTGTGAAAACCACTTTAAATCAGAAATTAAAATATGAGCCAAGGATCTTATATTCAGGCAAGCTCTCTTTCCAGTACCAAGGCTATAGAAAAACAGTTTTAAAATTGTAAGAATGCAGGGAATATGTATATATCAGCTCTTCTCGAATAGTCTTTTAGGGGATCAGTTTCATTCAATCAAAAAATTACTGGAGAAACTTCAGCAAAAGAATCAGTGGTGAGCATTTAATATATGGGGTGGGCAAAAGTGGGTTTAGAGTTGTTCATATGGAAAATAATACAATCATAAATAAATAATAACACAAGAATAAACTCTTTTTCTCATTCTCACAACTATAAACCTACTTTTGCTTACCCACGTATTTATCAGATCTAGGAGTAAAACAACGATGGGGGAGATAAAAATATATTTGTACATTTTATATGACAAAGTGGAAATAATGAAACTAGAAATGAGAGGAAAAAATAGAAAAGCTGAGAGAGAAACAGCTCATTGAGAGTATAGTCAAGTAATAGCTGGGAGTCAAAGGACACCATTCAAAACTGACCCAAGGGATAGGAAAAGATTAAATAAGAAACAGGGATGAAGGACTTTAAGTAGGTGTAAGTCCAAAAGCAACCAATATGACAAAAATACAAGCCCTACTGAGCTTCAAAGGGAAAGAAAAGGGTAACCAGCTTAGAAAGAAGCTACCAGTGGAAGACACACGAGAAATACATAGAAACATGGTAACAGGAGATGCTCAATCCAAGACAGGTCAGAGGGTCTAAAAATAAATAAGAATACACTAACGAAATCAGGCACAGGTTTTAATGGTGAAGGAAAGCCCTATTTACAAGAGTAACCAAGGAAATAAAGTATTTATGAATAAGCTTAACCGGAACTATGCCACACAGATAAGGAAATACTCTAATAACCTCCTGAAAGACCCGGAAGTATACTTGACCAAGAGGAAAGACAGCCTTTGTTTTTTGATATTAGTATCATAAAGTTATTAAGTCTTCCTCACAATTCTTTCAAAAACCATATAGAAAAATGGGCAGAAGACATGACCAGATAATCTAAAAAAATATGTAAGATGGCCTTTAAATTTTCAAAAACATGTTCAACTTTACTTATAAGATGAATGCCAATAAAGCCACACTGAAATGCTCTTTGTTTCTCATTTGATTAGGAAAAAATTAAAAAGTTTGACAGCTGTTGGAAGCAGATACACACATTGATGCTGGGAACGCAAAATGGTACAACCCGATGGAGGGGAATGTGGCAATGTTTAATACAACTGCGTGTGCATTTACCTGTTGGCTCAGTTTTCCCATGGCTAAAAACCTTCTCTGAAGATACCCTCAACAATACGCAATATATTTGCACAAGTCTCTTTACTGTAGCACTATCTGTAACTGCAAAACTGTAAGAATAACTGAAATGCCCGTCCATGAAAGAGGTTGAATACCTTACAGCGCATCCACATAGTGGAGTACTGTGAAGCAATGAAAACAGGATGGGAAAATCTCTCTGAGGATATATTTTTAAGTGAACATCATATGTTTAAGTTCACTTTTTTTTAACTTTCAGAGAGAGGGGAAGGAAGGGAGAAAGAGAAGGGGAGATAAACATCGATGTGAGAGAAAAACAGGACTGGTTGCCTCTCGTGTGCGCCCTGGCAGGGACTGAAGCTGCAACGCAGACACATGCCCTGATAGGGAATTGATTCAGTGACCTTTTGCCTTTTGGGATGACACTCAGCCAAGTGAGCCACACGGGTCAGAGCTGAAAATCATATTTTAAGTGAAAAAGAAACCGAGTGCAAAATAGTACACATAGTATGCTACCTTTTGTGTAAAAAGGTAAGACAAATAAAATATGCACATCTGGGTATCACTGCACCGAGAAACAGCGGAAGGTAAAGCAGACTCGGCGGAGACCGGCTGTCTCCAGTACACGGGAAGAAGAGGATGTGGGAAGCAGTCACATTTCTCTGTGCAGGCTTTTTGAAGTTTTGGCTTTTGGAACTATGCTAATGCACTGCGTACTGAAAAACAAGATTAAATTACCAATGATGAGAAAAGAGCGGACCTACCATGGAATACAAACAAATACACCAAGGGTAGGGAGGATGGCATGGAATGAGCCCAAGTAACTTTGAACACAGAAAGAATGCAAAATTATATTGAGTTCTGTTTAGCAGGATTGTCTGTGCAGTAGCATGTTTTACTGAAATTGCCTTCGGTGTACCTTAGAACTTAACATCGAGGATAACGGGAACCACACCTCTCACTATGGGAAAAGACAGTTGTGATGTTGGCACTAGGAAGACTACGGTGAACCTCAGGATGAATTAGAGTTGGAGGTATCAGTAAGCACTTTATTTTTAAATATGCCTAGATAGGTCTATTCACACCTCTCCGTCCACAGGAATGGCTGTCGATAAACATCTCTGTCCTGCTTTCTGCCGGTCCTCACAAAACAACGCCCTTTTCTTGGGCCATTCTGCAGTTCTTTACTCAGGAAGGAAAGGTGTGAATATATTTCTTCAGAAAAGTGAATTTTGGAAATCAATGTAGATGATTTCTACAGGAAATTCTTATCCAACCCCAGGCAGAAAGGTTATGAAACCATTAAGGAAAAATTCAAAAACTTGCCTGGGCCTCAGGATGAGCCATGTTTCTTTCTGGATGACATTTTTTAAAAAGACTTTATTTATTTATTTTTAGAGAGGGGGAGGGAAGGAGAAAGAGAAGGAGAGAAACATCAGTGTGTGGTTGCCTCTCAGGTGCCCCAACTGGGGACCTGGCCCATAACCCAGGCATGTGCCCTAACTGGGAATCGAACCAGTGACCTTTGGTTTGCAGGCTAGCACTCAGTCCACTGAGCCACAGCAGCCAGGGCTAGATAACATTCTTTACTTTTAAGAATATGACCACATAATCAGTTCATGCTATTGCCTACAGGTGGGTAACTTGGAGGGCACATAAGCCTGGGAACACTGCTGGGACAGGAGATGCTGGTGGCATAAGAAGCAGAAAGGGCAGTGTCTGCAGAGACTGCCAGACTCCTGCCGACTTTTCCAGGCCTGCTCTCCTCCTTTTTCCCACACTGCCTGTGTCTTGGCCTCAGGGAACAAGGTCCAGTTCCTGAAAGCATCAGGCTCGCTTCCTCCTCGGCACCTGTATTTATTTCTAGAACGTGCTTCTCTGCCTCATCACCCTAGTCAGTTTGAGCATCACCTCTCCACAAAGTCCTGTCCTCTGTGTTTCCTCGGCGCTGTGGGAGCCCCTCCATTACAGTGCCCTCTGTAGATGGTTCTGGGTGCCTGTGCACAGCAGCAGGCTTTGAATTTCACCTGGGCAGGTGCCTACAATTTCAAGGAGCAAGGGATAGGTCCACCCGAAATTCATAAAGCATTACAGTTTCATTGATCTTTGCTAAGTGGAAGGACATTTTAATTAATTTGGCTATTCTCCCAAGTTTTTGTTCTGAGGGCAATAATTTGATTTTCAAAATTGAGATCTCCTGAGCAATATCTGCACTAATCTAGCCATTCTTTTCTGCTAAGTCCTTCCACATTTTTCCGGAGTCTCTTTGAATGTTTTTCTGAAGGCACAGGGTTTCCAATATTTGGGACTAAATTAAGTGTGTATCACGAGTGACTTTCATGCTGCTTGAAACATTTTATTTTTAAAAATATTCATTTGAGAGAGGGTAAGGAAGAGGAGAGAAACATCAATGTGAGAAAGAGCCACCTATTGGTTTCCTCTTGTATGTGCCCCGACTGGGGACAGAACCCACAGCCTAGGTATGTGCCCTGACTGGGAATCGAACCAGTGACCTTTCACTTTGCAGGATGATGCCCATCCAGCTGAGCCATACCAGTCAGGACAACATGTTTTAGATTGAACTGGAATTTTATATGGGTCTTAAATTTTCAATGAAACATCAATCATAGAATAACACAAATTCTGGGCTTGTATGAATCACTTTTCAGGTTAGCTCATGTAATTCTTATATATTATTATGCATATGTATTATTATGTGTATGTACTATTATCATCTTTTTATAGATGATAAAATTGTCATAAAATGGTTAAATAAATTGTCCAAGAGAAACAGTAAAGTGTAGAGACCAAAGGCACGTGCTAGAACCAGACCCCTGAGTCTGACTACCTATTCCACCACGTATCGGGCACATAATCTTGGGAAGTTCACTTAGTCTCCTTCTGACTCACTTTTCTTATCTGTAAAATGGGGATACGAATAGTGCCAACCTCACAAAGTTATTGGGATGATTAAGTGACTTGGGAGAGTGCCGGAACACAGTAAGTTACGTAGCACCGTCAGGACAGGGTCCCCAACCCGGGAAGCGGTGAAGCTGGAACTTGTGCCCAATCTGACCCACAAAACCATTCTCACAACTACTTATGTGACCTCATCTGACCAACCCGAACACTCTCCTGTTTTTTCCCCTCGTTTAACACTCTTGAACATCTCCCTGTTGATTTCAGGATAAAGACAAATCCTGCGGTACAGCTCCTCACTAGGAGACCAAATTGTCCCGTCTGCCCGGGGTGATCCCCGTTTATGTCTGTTGTACCGGCATCCTGATCAGTTTAGCATTTGTCCAGAATTTTGGGAATTTTAGGTTAGAAAATAGTTTTTAAATACAATTATTTTATAAATCTACTGATGAATTCACTGGTTAGTAAAGACATATATCAAATTTGCACAACTTTAATATTACAGTACCTCCTCCGAGATAAAAAAAACATGCCTGTTTGGAAGATAAATTATACGCACCCCCTACATTCAACACTCTTCATAAAACAGGCTGTTGACCTCTTCAGTTCATCGCTCACTTCTCCCTTCCCTGTACCCTCGTTGAATTGATCACAATCTTCCAACTGAATCATGCCTGTGCAAAAACTGTCCCTTTTAGGAGGATGGACTTCTGGTCTGGGCCATCAGCATGCAGCATAAACGCCCCCTCCCCCCCCCGGTTTCCCGGGTTGGGTTAGGGGCTCTCATGTGGCTCCTGGAACCGTGTCTTCCTCTGTCAAAGTGCTCTGCATTCTCTGTGGTAATTGTAGGCTAAACTACGGCCTTGAAGGCAGCACCTGGCATAGAGGTGGTCATTTGGATTCTTTCCTTTTTTCTTTAATAAATGGATGAAAAAGACTAATTTTTCCCTCTCATTTCCCCCCTGTATATTGAAGCTGTTTAAAGGTAAATTTCATTCTATCATTTGGGAAGGATCCTCAAATTCTAAAAATACAACACTTTAGTTTCCTCTTCTGTGGCATAAGAAATAAAGCATGTGGATTTGAATCACTATTGCAAAAGTAAGGCCAAGTTAGGACCATTCTTTTAGAGTTCAGATATGGAGCTTAGATCGACCCTGGTCCTGCCCAGGGTGGCCACTGTGGTGTGAAGAAACACTTACCCCAGCAGCTGGTGTGGCTTGTCTAGCAGAGCTCTGGCTGCGTGACTGTGCCTAGCTGTCCCTCCACGTCATGCTTCTGTGCAGGGCGCACAGAACCGCACGCAGTGACCTTGGCTCTTTGATCCACAACCTAACAATTTGGACACTACGTCCCCTCATCACCTTGGGAGGCTGATTTCACTTCCAGCCCCTATAACCCAAAACCCTGATCCTGACCCATGTCTTGGTCAAGCACCTTAAACAGAAAAGTCTAGTGGTGCTAGCAAGGCAGCTTGAAATAAATGGAGTCTTGAGATGGATTTGTGTGCAGAAATCTGTTACCAATGAGTGATGATGGAGATAGTGGTGGTGCTGATGAATAATATCTCTTTTTGTGTCTCTTATGAAACATGGTAACATGCTTTGAAACTGTAACATCACTTATTCCACTTCACATACTATCTCCTTCGTTTAAATACTGGGCACCCCTAGCACACCTTACTAATAATGCCCATCGTTGTTAGGGTTTGATACACGCCAGACTCTGGTCTCAGCTTCCTACTAGCAAGGCCGGGGTTTGAGCCCAGGCTGGCTCCGGCGCCTGTACTCTAACCACAGGACTATACAGCTTCTGACACACAGCTGCATCACCCGCACCCATCTGCAAGGCATGGACTGTTGCTACAGGGGAGATGAATCGAAGGAGCAAAAGCAAGTGGACAGGAGCACAGTTGCTGAGGGTGGAGCAGGATGTGGTCTGCTGGCCTGCAGGGTCCAAGCACAGAGGGATCAGGAGGCAGCCCTGCAGCGTTAGGCTGCCAAGGCCTGACTGTCTGCCCCACAACCCTGCAGGACACACACCGTGGCCACCAGGAGCTCGTGTTGGACAGCAGAGGGCAGCAGCATCCGTCATGGGCAATAGGAGAAACCAATACCCCAGCAAGCTGTTGATCCTACCCTGTTTTGCAACACAGAAATTGTTGCTTTCAACTCAAGCCGGAAATGATTTCCCGAGTCATGGGGGCCACTTTCTGGGCTGTGTCCTTACTCCGAGCCTGTCCTAACCGCAGGATGACCAGTGTCAGGGAAAGGGTGTCAGCAGCCCCAGCCTCACACACACCGCAGCAAAAAATGCACAAAAAATCACGAAGATGAGTGGGAAACAGACCTGCTTCTCAAAGACCTTTTAAATAAGTCTAAGGATTAATTTTTCAAAATCCATACAACTGAAGGCAGTTTGAAAACTCTTCTTTAGTTCACCTTGTAAGAGATACATTTTGTAAAGTACACTTGAATTTTCAAATTTCAAATTCCTCAGGCTTTCATGTTATCATTTTTCTCAATAGCATTTATAATGAAGTTTCATGATTAAAAATGCATCTTAATGAGCTTTCTAGAAAAAATCAGAATTGTAAAGAACCAAGGCGTCTGAAGGCTCGTCCCTGCAGGGCTGCGTGCTGGGAACCCCCGCCCGGACACGGCCGTTTTCCCAGCAGCTCCACACACACTGCGGCCGGTGCTGCACGGGCTCCCTTGGGCTCCGACAGGATACAGTGAGCAGGGCAGGCCACATCAAACACTGCACTGGGGTGTCTGGTGAGTCCCCAGGTACGACAGACAGATGCTCTCAGGAACCCTGTCCCATGATTTCCTTCCTGCAACACGGATTGTGATGGAAAGATAGCTTGCCCCACCAATGATGGAATGGCCGATGATGAAAATGCCAGTCATTCTGAGTTAGAGAGCACCCTGAGATCTGTCCTGCGGTAAGAAATTTAGGAGAAAAAGAAAGCCACAGGTGTTCACCCTGCACACGTGCTTTCAATGGCCATGCGAGCAGAGGAGGGAGGCCATCGACAACTCAGGTTATCAAAGCTGCACCAGGCGACCTCAGCAATGACTGATTTGGCCCTGTTTAGAGGTGCCCCTGATCAGAGAAGGAGAAAGTCCCAGATACTTTTGTTTAGTTTTGACTGGAGAGCAATAACTAAGCATTTTTCATCTCAAAGGTGTCCAGGGATGACTTGCGGGAGAAAAATGCTGACTCGGCTCTGACCAGACTGTGCTAAATAATCCCTTCACCTCCCTCAGGACACATGTGAAAAAGGCCACCCTGGAAATCCCTTAGCTGTAAAATCTGAGTCTATAATAGAATAACTGTAGAGCCAGTGTTTAGCGTTAGGTCCATTTAAAATGTCACACTTTGGAAGTGTCCGAAGTGCCCCCCAGGAAACAGCGCCGCTACACAGTGGTGGGGGGCGGGGGATGTATTACCTCGTCAGCCCGTATCCCGGGTGAGACCAGCTTAAGAGTGGGTTCTTCTGCTCTGTCCCTCGTGGGCTATGGTGACACAGGGTTGGGGTGGGGGCAGAGCAAAGAGAGGAAAGGAGAGAAGAGAGAAGAGAAAGACAAGAGATATAAAAACGTTATCAAGGAACCTCAAAAGTCCAGCTTTGCTTGTTCCATTTGTTATTCCCGTCCCACCACCTGCCCTGCTGCTTCACCCCAGGTCTCACCATGGAGTGGTCTTCTAACAGGAGGGATCTGAGACCACAGCTCAGGAGGCTGGATGGGAGCTGTGGGTGGACAGGTGGCCCTGAAATGCCAGTATTTTTTTGTTTGTTTCTGAGACGATATCAGCATGGATGGCACCAGTTAAGTCCACGTGCCTTTGATGGGAAGTTTTTCTTCCAGGCAGATTCATTAACGATATGCTGACATATTGCACCTCAGTTTCCTACAATAGAGGTGGTAACTCTTGCCCCAAAGGGCATATTTCTGACAAACGCACCCGAGGTCTATGCTTGGACTGGAAAATGGGCAAGAAAAAGCTGGGTGGCCAAGTGACGTGGCTACCAGGCCTCTGGGTCCCCATCCGGAGCACGACGAGGTAAGAAGGATGGGGGTGGGGGTTGGAGGGAGGTAAGATAACTTTTCATAAAATTTTGCGGGTCAGGCAGCATCGCCTCCAACTCGAGGCTGAGACCTTTCTGCACATGGTACTCCTGGCCCCTGGCCCCAACCCCAGCACCTTCTCTCCAATCACTAACCCCACCCTGCAGAGCTGTCCAAATCGAATCAACTGCTGCTTTTCACCAGAAAAGTTAATTAAAAACTGTTAACCAAGAACTTCTTCTATTCCCTCCAACTTCAGCTTAAGAATGCTCTTAAAATTCCCTTTACTCTTTTTGCACTTCTGACATCATATTTCATAAAAATTCTAACTGGTTTCTGTGAAGCCTCTGCAGCAAATCAGCGTGTAAGTTACCATGAGGGATGCAATTCTCCCGCCCTCTCCCTGGGCTCCCACAGGTCATTTTGTTTCCCCCTTCACTCACTCCATGCTTAAAAGCATCGTTCAACACGCGAACAAGCAGGGGGTGAGCCAGGGCTCTGAGGCGTTGCGACAGTGAGCAGATTTAAAACCAAAGCAACAAGAGAAGGTGGTGAGTGCCGTGGGGACGCACACGCACCTGGCTATGCTCTGTGCCGTGTGGTCAGAAACAGAAATTAGTTGAAATGGCTGGAGCATGCAATTATTGGGAAAGAAGCTGCCAGGGAGAATAAAAAAGTGTGGATACCTGTGTAGGTCATAGCTTCCTCCATCTTTATTTCCTGATACAGGAAAACACAAGAGTAATTTATGTTAGCGTTAGGACTCATAAAATCGTTCACTACGTAGGGTTCCACGCACATCTAAAATCTTAGGAAGAAACATATTGTGTCAGATACAGACAGGGCTGAAGTCCAACAGAGCTTTTCTATTAGACAGGTTCAAAATGGGGATTGAAAGTTATAAATGCAAACGTTTAAGATAAAACACATAAGAGTTTTCATAGGAAAAATGAGTGGGATTGAGAAAGGAGAAGAGGCCATGTAAAAGCAGTCAGTGCTTCCAGAAGTCTGTTTGAGTCTCAGTAAAAGTTACACTTTGGTTATTTTTAGACAAAACACTTGGAAAGAAAGGCCAATAATCAGGTCCGTTAGGGATTGTCTCCAAAGTGGGGAGGACCACGTGAAGGCCCAGCGCAGTAAGCGGCCCCACCTGCGAGTGGCTCCGCGGTGAAATCGCCCGGTCAGGTTTCACCGAGGAGAGTGGTTATGTCATCACCAGTAGGAGTGCTGTGTTCTCTGGGGCAGAAACGTCTCGGTGTAGTATTTCCAGTGCCTCTAAGAGTCCGTTTCGTTTCTAGGCCTTTGTGGGCTTTTTCTTCTCTCTCTCTGTTTTTTTTTTTGTTTTTTTTTGTTTTTTTTTTTTTGCAAGAATTGAGAAAAAGGTCAAAGATAAGCAGATCTCTGAAAAGATTTGAGCGGAGTGGGGTCAGTGACCAGATGACCTAGTGTGCAAGTCAGGCCGGGACCCTGCCGGCAGCAGCTTGTTTGCTCGGGCGTGAACTGAGAAGTGCTGACGGATGCTGAGATGGGGCCTCTCACAGCTCCAACGCCTTCAGGATCCTACGATGGTGGAGATGCCAGGTGGCGAGGTTGGCCCTTTTAGGGCACCCCCTCACCCTTTCAAGTCACATGACTCAGGGAGTTGCTGACCTCTATCTCTGAGCTGGGCCCACCGAGATGCTGGCTGTAAAGGACACAGAGGACTCAACCGCACAGCAGAGGTTCCCGCAAATGGGCAGCGGTGTGGCCCGTGTGCCCAGCTCGGCACCCTGTTGGATGTATGCTATGCTGATGCCATGGCCCTGGCCAGCCTCTGCTCTTTCCCCTTCCTTCTATGGACAGCTGGTGTTTACATTTCTGTAGGAATTGAGAAAATGAGTATTCTCATCAACCGCGGGACAGACAATGCATCCCCATGAGCCGGAGGAGAAATGTTAAAGTCTGCAGACCAAGGCAGGGACATCTGCGTGATTCCACAGAGGCTCTCTCGTACTGTTGGATCCAAGTCTATGAATGGCTCAGCTATCTCTAGTTCGAATGGAAAATGCGGCCAAAGAAATCAAGTCACTGTGTCATGGGCAGAAGTCCAACTGGGGAGCTCCAAGCTATCATAAGCAAAAACAGGGTACTCTTAAAAAAATAGGATATCCTGGTTTACCTAAAGTGTATCGATCACTGCTGACAGCAACAACACATAAATCCCCAGTACTTTAACCTCATCTTCCAACGGCAGCTTCAGTCTGAAGCTGCGCTTTACTCACAGAAGTCCTGTAGGAGAGATCGGAACAAGAGGCTCACCAGATCTTTTGGTGTGTTTAACTTTTCATCAATGCGCCCAGAGCTAAATTGGAGAAGAAGTTGTGTTTGGAATCTCCTGGAGAGCACCCCCTGTGAGTGAGTGTCCCAAACGGCTTGTGTCTGTGCACGTACACATCGCAAAGGCAAGAAACCTGACAGCACCAAGAAGTTTCCAGGTAACACAGGAAGAAAATTATTTTTCTTACCCACTTCCAGGCCCTTAGGTCTTGGGTTGCACTGCTTATACCCTTGGCAGCTTCTGAGTTCCATCAGCTGTACATGTAACTGATTCAGAATGCCCCGTTCGACTGTGTGCACTGTATTGGTGAGCTGCGGAGGAAGAGCCAGGACGGTACGTTGAAGCCCATGTTCCCGTTATTCTACTTTCAATAACCTTCATAGAATGAAAACATAGTGACTCACCTGATAAGGATCTGTATTCATATCAAAATACTCCAAAAAGCCCGTGGCGAACTCACAGAAAAGAAAATTATGTGTCTCATTAACTGTACGCAAACACCAGTAGGTGTTATTGTTTGAACTCGTGCAGGCACAGAAAGACCCCACTGTTGGTAAAAAAAGAAAAAGAGAACAAGACAAAGAGAATGAGAAATGGAGGTGGGCTAGTTATTCCCACATTGCCTTATCTTTACACTTTAAGATTCACATTTTCTTCTTGAAAGTACTCTGTGGGAAGATGTTAAAAATAACTATATTTCCTCCCTCTCTATACAGACTTGCTGTGAGAAATGAGTTGATTTGATCTTGGACTAGGTGGCTTGCTTATTTGTTTATTTGTTTGTTCCTTCACCTAATATTTACTGATTATCTCCTGTGTATTGGGGGTACAGCATCTCCCAGACATGGTTTGGTCTCTTATCTTGGGAAAATTACATGTAGGAGTGGAAACAAATGTTAAGCAAAACCAAAACCAAACACTAAAAACAACCCCACAAACTGTACAATTACTAATGTGGTTAAGTTCTATGGAGAAAAAAATAGGCTGGCAGAGTGTATAAAAGGGTCTTAACATCATCTGAGGCACAGGGAAGGTCTCTGTGAGAAGCGATGTTACGGTTGACTCTGAGGGTGAGTATGGTCGTGTTAGGTGGAGGGGTTCAGGTAGGTGTAGGGTTGAAGCCTTTCAGGGGGAGGGAATGGTGTGTGCAAAGGCCCTGAGCTTAGGATGCTTGCGGTAGAGAGAAGTCGAGTGGCTGATGTAGGTGAGCCTGGGAGGAAATGGGCCAGAGTAGCCATGGACATGTTAAGGATTTTGCTCTTTATCCTAAGGAAAACAGGATGTCATTAAATATTAACTCTAAATGTTCTGAGCAGAACGGATTGGCAGTAGCAAGAGAGGAGTCTGGGGGACACACAGGAGGCTCTGCAGAGACTGAGGTCAGAAATGGTGGTGTCTTGGGCAGGATGGTCTCTGCTCAGATGGGGAGACACTGAGAAAGCCGGAGGCACCTCCCATGCAAGTTACGAGCAAACTGTAACTTCATGTTTCCCAAATACTTCATCTTCAAAGGGGCCTGCCAGTGCAGACACAACAAATTTTGTTCCTTCCCCGGGACCCCTGCTCTTGCTATTCCGTCTGCCTGGGGCGCTGACCCTCCCACCCATGACCCCCTTTCACATGGGCTGCTTCTCCGGACCCGTTAGGTTTCAGCTTAAGTTCACCTGTTCAGGAGGGCCCATCGTCTCCACCCTCTTGAAGATCACTGTTTCCTTATAGCATCAGTATACCTCGTCATTATTTTATTTCACTTTTCTTTTTGCGACCCACTGGAATGTAAGTGTCATGAGGGCAGAGAATGAGGTGCATCTTGTTCATTATTGTGTCTGCAGGGCTCAGCCCATGGCCTAGCTGAGAAAAGAGCCCCGGCCATCGGAATGACCCCCAGAGATCCCCATATCCCGCTTTAGGACACACGTTAAAAGTTACATGCTGTGCCTTGAGGAGTTTGCTCAGCCTTTGTGCGACTGTGGACTTAAATGCAAACATGGACACTAAAATAAGAAGCATTGCTGCGGAAAAATAAAAGAAAGATTCTCACATTAGGTCCTAGATCCCCCAAGAATAGTGTGGGATTCCTGGATGTCTCTCTCCGAATCCCAGTACGAGAAACAATAACCAGAGTGGTGTTTCAGCTACTCCACAGGATGATAATCTTTCCATCAGGTAAAATGCTATAGAATTTAGGGTGTTATTTGTCTGTGCCCTGGACCACTACAGCAAATGTAAGCATTAATTTCAAAAGTGCACAGTTGTGATTATTCTGTTTCCTTAGCAATTTCACGTAAAACCAGACATTTTGTGGAGTCCCTAATGGTATTCTGCAAGCACAGTGCTAGGTGCTGAAGGGGCTGAGACTCAGTAGGAAATGGTTCCTGCGTTTAAGGAACCTTTACTTCCTTTTATTATACTTAGAGCAGGGGTGTCAAACTCATTTTCACCAGGGGCCACATCAGCCTCGAGGTTGCCTTCAAAGGGCCAACTGTAATTTCACCTCCTTAACAGTTAAGGAGCAGTTACATTTATACAGTCCTAAAATTATTTCAGCCCTTTGAAGGCAACCATGAGGCTGATGTGGCCCCTGGTGAAAATGAGTTTGACACCCCTGACTTAAGGGTATACACTTGAAATAGAGCACAGGCGACCTACATCTGGGGCAAATTTGTTCACCTAGTATTTGTTTAGTTATAGAGCAGTTTTCCTGGGTGGGATCTCCATCAGGGGTTGGGTAGTATGTAAAATATCAGGAGAAAAACTAGGGACAGCTTTGTGTTTCCAAACAAATTAAAAAAAAATTCTAACAAAAGAAGTCATTTTTGGCACAATGATTCTGGTTGCCAGTACAGAAAACCACAGGATGCTCTTGTCTCAGACGACCCTAGAGTGCTGGCTGCACGTGACCGAATTCCTGTCTGAGTAACCGTGACAGGAGTTGCTGCGTCTCTGCACCGGGGCATCTGGGAAAAAGAAGGGACTCACGGCTCCAGAAGGGGGCGGTCTGCCAGTGGTTGTTGTCGTGTGTGAAGCAGGTCAGGCCAGGGAGGCTGCACTCCTCCCCCTTCCTCTGGCGCTTCTTCTCCTTCCTCTCTTTCTTCCTCCTACGGTTCTCCTTGAAAAGCTGTAGTTTGCTGTCCACTTCTTGAGCAGCCTCCCTATTCCCACAGAAGGGATTTTTTTAATGAGCAGAAAGCACCTTCTCAGTTAAAAATAGGAGTATTGTTACAAACTTTGCACGAATATTCACACACATGATAATAGATACACAGTAATAGATGACCTTTATTTTCCACAGAGGCCCTCAAATATCATCAGTAACAGTGGGGACAAACTCACTGTGACAGCTCTCTTAGAATTCTACTGAGCCTTAACAGCAGCAACATTTCATTCCTTGTTTACACGTAAACATCGATGCCAATAACTGTCAACGTGGATCAGCAGGTTCTGCTAGCTACCTCTCTGGATAAACGGCTTACCTGCCTGGGGGCTCAGCACCTGTCAGCCAGGACCTCAATGGCTGGATTCGATGGCTTGCATTTCAAGGTTTCCAAAATTCTTTGACAAATTCGACAACATAGGCTTGGGAAGAATTGTCTTTTTTAAAAAATTATTTTGTTTTTACCGGAAGGGCTCAGGTTTTGTTGAGACTCAAACACTAAATCCCTTTCTCTTGCAAAATTTATTATTATTTAAAAACTACGTATATTTCATCCAACTTTCAGAATTCACCATGATGCCTGGCTGCTCTATAGAACACATGGACCTTGTCCAGCAAGGCCATCTCCCAGTCACTGTGCACAGAGAGCCAAGCCGTGCACAGAGTACAACCCAATGACCGTGCATCCGCTGGCGAGAGCGAACACAGAATTAGACGGCTGCTCACGGCTCCCCCAGAGCAGCCCTTGGAGTCGCCATGCTCACTGCGCAAGGTGTGGGCTTGCTTTCAAGTCCTGGGGCTAGATGCCTTCCCAGTGGCACCCACTTTTT
Source organism: Anoura caudifer (assembly GCA_004027475.1). NCBI lineage: Eukaryota > Metazoa > Chordata > Mammalia > Chiroptera > Phyllostomidae > Anoura > Anoura caudifer. Next base: position 31,122 of record PVKU01005237.1, read on the forward strand.
TCCGAGCAGGCTCCCTGGCCACACAGGAGTCCCTGCAGCCTTTTCAGGATTGCCTAGCACCCAGTCCTTTACTGCCAGCAAATGTGGGAAACAGAATTACAGTACTTACTTGAATGGGTGGAGATGGCTCTTTAATTTCTCTTGCTTTTTTACACCTTTCTCTTTATTGTAATAGCTACAGGAAGAAGATGAAAAAGGGAGTCTTCATAATCATGCATTTGTTAAAGAGTTTATTTTATAAAAAGAAGGCAGTTACTTTGTTGTAACTATCTGAGCTTAATGGGACTTACTTATAGTTTTTATTTTTTTCCTATCTGTGTAGGTTTATGACACTTACTTTGACCTAAACAATTTAGGTTATTACAAATATATGATGATAAATTCCTCTTATTAATCTTTCTGTTGGTAAAAGAGAGAAACAGGCCCAGTGCTGATCAACGTAGCCTGTGCGAAAACCGAGTGTGGAAGGGAGGCCCGGCTGCCTCCACGCTCACCTCTGTTTGCTGCAGACGCACTCCTCGGGCTTCCTCCTCTTCAGGTGCCCTCTCACTTCTCTTAAATTCTTAATTTTATCTTGCAAAGCTTCGATCTGGAAGACATGCACTTCAACAATAACATTCTAAGGATTTTCTGTGCTAAGAACCTTTCTTTTCACCTTATTATCTGTGTTCCATAATTACTGCTGTTCATCTGAGATGATAATTAACGTGGAATCAAACTGAGCACAGAATATATCTCCCTCTATATTCCAGTTGATGCCTTATCATGAACATTGACAGGTGTCTCTTTTGTAATGGGATTATCTTCTCACAGAGACTTCAGAAGGTCACTGAGAACCATCCCCCTCCCGTCTCCTGACTTCCGAGGCCCCGTGCTCTTCGGGATCTGGACAGGTGAGGGGCTTCTGCATCTAACGTCCATTCCCAGCCGTCTCTCTGGGTTCCTGTTCTTCTCTCACACTCTATTTTGTTTTTAGTGAGGACTATCGCTGTATCACTGGAGAATGAGAAATACCTTGCTGATCTATTTTTCACATAATTATAGAAAAGTGACGGGTACGCACAACGTGTACCCCCAGTAGGGCTGGCGAGCCAGGCTCGCATTGGGAACGCTCCTTCCGGTCACACGGCCATGGCTCACCTCTTTATCAATGTACGCCTTGTGGTCCTTCCACGCTCTGGCTGACTGATACAGTTCTCTCTCACAATGGATGGTATCATTTGGAAGAATAAAGCACCTGTAAAAACAAGCAAGAAACATTAGAAATAGGTCTATATTCTAATATTCAGAACAATATTAGAAATGGAAAAGGGAACTTAGTTGTCCTCTAAACACTTCATTTGGATACAAGCTATAATTTGGAGCTGAGCCACAGGCCAGGGTAAGTGGGAATGTCTCCTGGCTACCGGGGGGCAGAGGATGCTGTCAGAGAGCGGTCACCCCTAAGATCACCTTTCGAGGCAGCTCTCAGTGTTCACATTCCCATGAAAAGATAAAGCCCCAGAACTCTAGCTTTGAAAGCCCCATCAAATATTGTAGGGGGAAAAAAAAAAAGAGGTTTTTGCAGTTATAATGGAAATGACTTGTTTGACAAAATGCAGTTAGAATCGCGTGTTGCTCATCCCACTTATGTCTTTGTAAAAGCCCGCCTGAAGTACCCCGTTATGCCTGAAGCAAAAAGGCAGCGCCAGCAACAGAAAGCAGGTGGGAGATGAGGGCGACCAATCATGTAAGAGAAACAAATCCTGGTCTAGGTCTCTGAACAGTGACAGGCACCTGCAGACCAGTCCCAGGGATGCACGTCTGGTACAGCTCATGGTATCCTGCCTGCCCAAAGTGGTGAAATGAAAGACAAAAACAAAGATTTTGCTAATACAGCCAGAAAGAAATTGCTTCTCTGTAATGAGAGTCTGTCGATTTTAGCCCATTAAATCGGAGGGGAACCATCCCCCTCTGGTCTCCGTGACTTCCGAGGCTCCGTGCTCTTCGGGATCGGGACAGGTGAGGGGCTTCTGCATCTAACGTCCATTCCCAGCCTACGCCGTCTCTCTGGGACCTTGTCCAGGACCCCTGGTTCTCCCTTGATCTCTGTGTAATTTTTGAGGCCATGACTGCAACTGCTCCGAGCCACAGTGACCATGCACCACGAAGAACCCCTAACCAGTGCAGCCAATGGTTTCCCTGTTTTCTGGATGCCCACAAAGGTGAGTGCTTGATGGCAGAGCTCCATGCCTGCTAAGGAAGATGTGACAGAATCCCTCTGGCTAAATTCTCAGCTGATCAGCCTTAATGTGAAATTGCACCCAAAGCACACACCCAAATCTACGATTGTTTGGGCTCCTTTAACCCCACCGTTATGTAAGCCAGCCCTCGGACATCACATCTCTGAGCGACATTTTGTATGGGGACCAAGTAGTGGTGCTACGTGGGGATGACTTTGAACTCAACCTTCGTGAACACATAAAGCGTTCCTACTTGTGGGTCACTCGGACGGTGGTGGGCAGGCCCACAGCATTGCCACTGTTGGCCAGCGTAGCATCCCCATGGCCACCGCTGGCAGCTTGGCGACCTCCTGGCCCCTGGTGGCCTTCATCATGACGCTTGGCAATGTTTCTCGGCTGCAACACTTGCAATTCTTCCTCTTCCAGGTTTATGTCATATACTTCGCCTTCAAATTCAACTGACAAGGAACGTGTCTGCCGAGTGTGGACAAACCTGGGCTTGTACTCTGGAAATAAGGGAAGATATGTTAATACAGTGCCCAGATGTACTTGAGGAGAGAGGAGAGTGGTCACCTGGCCTGATGAGCACTTCGGAAAGGGGCACACAGTGCACAGCGGGGCATCAGAATGGTGTGAGCAGCTCGCTGGAATCCCCTCCGGGACGGGTGGAATCCAGTCCTGGCTTTGCCACTGCCAGATGGTGTGATGGCCTCAGGCCTCCCCCCTCCAGTGATGGGGATGACCTGGGTGGTCACTGAGATCCTTTCCACTGACGGGAGGATGTGAACGTCTACAGTGAATTTCCAACACGAGCTGCTAAGGCAGTTTGAATAAAATTATAGCCCTCATTATGATTATTAATAATGGTGACTATTGCTTTTTGACCGTTGCTATTCATCTCATGCTTATCTCTAATCTATAATCTTGAAAAACAGGTATTATTATGATAAATCTTTAAAACATATTATCCAAACAGGCTAATGATTTTGGTGTTATTCTTGTTTTATGGACGAGAAGACTGAGGTGCCTTGAACGTTGCCCACATTTTGCAAGGTTACGGAGCTGGGTTCAGATTTTAAGTAATTCAGAGTCTAAAAACTAAAGAGGCTTCTTACTACTTTGGGATGCTTTTTCAAAAAGGCAAATGCTCTAGACATCTGCTATCTCACAAATAATAGAGGATCACTCTAAGAAATATAAAATTTGGCGAATGCTTCCATCAGCCAACTGACCCTTAACACCTGGCAGATGGAGGTCGCTCCAGGGGGATGTCAGCTTGTCTTGTGGTCACTATACACCCCTGTCAAGGCTCACAGTGTGCTGGGTCAGAGCTAAACATGCAGACAGGGGGCCCTGCTGATCAGATGCACGTGGGTGTGCTCCCAGGCCTTCCCTCCTGGAACAGGAGGAAGGAGAGCCTGTTGGCTGTGGTATCAGAACTGTCTCTTTCTCTCTGCAGAGTCCTGCTCTGAGGGCAGTTTCCAGATGAAGACATGTCTCCTGCTCTCAAATGTATGACTCCATGCAGCTTGGAAAAGTATCCCAGACTTCCTTAGTTTGTGCTCCGTGCTGAAAAATCACTGTGTGTTGTGGACAGCCCCCAGGAGCGACACCCAGGTTCCTGGGTGAGAGGAGGCTGCCCCCACCTCTCAGCTGACCATGGTCATCAGTTTCTGCTAAGGGATCGTGACAGGGGTCCTTGTCCCTCGTGGGTTTTCCATTTAATATGTGAAATGTTAAACCTGGCACTTTCTCTCAGGAAGGAAAGAAAACCTCCCACATTAACAGTTCTTAGACTCTTGAGTTATGAACTCCTTTGAGAATTTGTTGGAGGTTATGAACATCCAGAAAAACGCATATACACATATATTATACTTGAAATTTTAGATAACATAGTAAGGGGCTCATGTTCCCTGAAAGCCCATCCGTGGGATTCAGGATAAAAAAAGCCTGTTTTAAGGGCTTCCACTGTTCTAGTGAACAATTTGATTTCCTAATTTTGGACACAGAATAGAATTTAATGCATGTTGGTTATTTCCAAACCAGTATAGAAAGGACTGACCACAGAAATGACTCAGTTTCTGTTATGCCACTAGATGGCAACAGACCCTCATTCTTTTATGGACAGTACTGGACTAGGTTTTCTTACCTATATAATAATAGCAATCTCTGATACTTTTTATAAAGAAAATACTAGGCAGTGATTTTTCATACTGAATTCAACTATTTTGACTCTGCCAGTCAAGAAGGATTTAAAAAATATACTGTCCGAAAACACATATGCAAATGTAGATGGAGCAAGCCTTTCCTCTCTGTGGTGTCTGTCCCCAGAGGCCCCAGCCTGCCTCTGAGACAGTCACCGCCTGCGCCTTACTCGGGGTCCCCTCGTTTCTCAGGAACTGCCTTTGACTCTTCCTCTGGCTCCTGCTGGCGCGATAGCCAGACTCCCCACAATTGCACTCTTTGTCCTTGTTGTGGAAGCCGCGTGAGTAGAGGTTCCGCGTGCTCTGCCTGACGGTGAGCAGGTCGCTGGATCCTTTGCACTTGTGAATTCGGAGCTTGCCCGATGCGTCCTCGATGCACTGCCACTTCTGCAAAAGCCAACCAGGTGTTTCTTATTAAGCACTGCCGCCATGGTTTTGAGAAGCCCTGACAACCCCCTTAGTGAGAGTGCATGCAGAAAGGCAAGCTTTTAAGTGGCCCTGCACTAGGTCGGCTCCCAGTCCTCTTGCACTGGAAGCAAATACAGATGACAACAAAATCATTGGAAATCAGGACTACCTCAATGACTCCAGAGCCAAAAATTGATATAAAAATCCTTAGCATCCAGACTAAACAGAGTCTTAAGTGAAACACGTAAAAGCCTCTCGTTCACCACGGCACAGAGCACGGCTGTCAGGGCCGTTTTCCCCAGGCCCCCTTTTTCTCTGGAAAAACAAACGTGGCTGCTTTGTTCTCTGCCCCTGAATTTCTAATGCGAGTCAGAGAAGAGTGGCCCGGGAGGAAGACAGAGGTGACTTTAATCTGAGTCCATCCCAGGGCGAGCCAGCTTTCACACAGCCCAGACACGTCCGGTGTTCCTTTGTGCCTTCCTTGTCCTGCTCCAGACGCCGCGCACCCAGCAGAGCGAGCTGCTCCTACAGACACAGTGTCCACCCTCCCAAGGGGGGTGCATGGGGAGTGGGCGCTGGGTTTTCAAGTTCGAGTCTTCAATCAAGACTGATGCAGATGTAAAGTGCAGCATAGGAAATACAGTCAATAATATCGTAACTATTCATGGTGCTGGGTAGGTACTGGAAATATCAGGGGGAACATCTTGTTAACTATATGATTGTCTAACCACGATGCTGTACACCCGAAACTAATACAAAATGTTGAGTGTAAACTACAGTTGAAAAAAAATTTTTTTTAAAAAACCTGCTTGACCCTGGCTGGGTAGCTCAGTTGGCTAGAGCATTGTCCCCATTTGCCGAAGCCGTGGGTTCCATTCCTGGTCAGGGCACATACAAGAATTTACCAATGAATGCATAAATAAGTGGAACAACAAACTGATGTTTCTCTCTCCCCCGCTCCCTTCCTCTCTAAAACCAATTTAAAAAAAATCTACCCGAAGCTTGCAAAGTAAAGAAGGCCACTTCGGACACCAACAGCTCAACTCTGGACAGATAACAACCCAGCAGCAGGTGTCCGCATTCCTGTATCCTGAGGATCAGTCTGGCTGAAATAACAGCGCTTCACCTGGGGGTCATTTCATAGGGTCCTCCGTATCCGAAAGACCGAATTGCCAGCCTTTTGCTTTTTATTCCCCCCCTTTTCCCTTTCTAAAATGTTAATTGCAGAAGCAGAAAACATATTGACCTTAATTTTAAGTTGACCACAGTAGTTACAAACGCTATCATGCAGTGTTATCAAAGCTCTTTCCCCTCTTCCATATATGAATATCACCAGTGTGTGATTATTTACTGATACATTTCTTTAAATGGATGCATTTCTAAACTGTGGCCAAAGCAATGATAATTATAAAATTAGGTGTTTGTTTTGCCAGTTATATATTTTCACATATAAATTAAAATCAATACAAAATTCTTAAATAAAAGATGTTCTTTCATGCACCACATAAAGCCTCATGTAGCTGCTTGCTGTGCCTGTGCGATACTTGGGTAACTTTTCAATTTCCAAGTGTCCTGAGGCAAGGTTAAGTTTGGTTAAGGGGCTCAGACGGCTTGGTCAGCAGACAGATGACCCTCGCTCACGGGCAAAATGGTGTCAGCCATTCACAATGGACCAAGGTTCAGAGTCACAGGTTGTTTTCTCTAGTCAGAGTCACCTACCTTCATTAAATGTTGAATTATCTCAGCTGCCTTTGAGTTTCTACCATATTGTTCCCAAACCCCAGATATAGAGAACCGGTTCTGTGGTTTTGCTTTAGCCCCATACACTCTTGGTGCTATTGAATTTTGTTGATTACTTCAAGCCACATCAGGCTACCTTTTTCTGTGGCTTTGACTGAATGTCTGATGTGTACAACATCTCCATCCTGAGAGGCAGGAGCTCAAGGGACAAGGCAATTACCCGTTTACAAAGCCGTGTAAAAGCAACATAAACAAGAACAGTCTAAGGATTAACTAAGGTAGAGATGATTTAACTAAAAGCAAACAAACAAAACCCCCAAAATGTGAGGTCAGCTTGACAAGGCACACTAGCTTATGTTAAATCAATGGTTCTCAATCTTGGCTGTACAGTAGGATTTTCAAAAGCTGCCCTGGTGGTTTTAATGTATAATTGGGGTTAAGAACCACTGCTCTACATTTACAAAGTCTGGTTCCTGGACCTCTTTGCAGCTGGTTCCCAACAGGATGGCTCAGACGGATGAGTCTTTGAGAGGACAATAGTATTCTTGAGTGTGGGTGTGATAGGAATCTTGGGTGTGAGAAGATGTCTCTGCTAGCTCAGGTGAAACACTACTAGCTCATCTACACTGGCAGAATGAAGAGTGACTTGTTCTTCTCACTCTCTCTCCACAGTTAGTTGACAAGTGACAGAACTGAGTCTGTGCACTCTCAGCTGAAAATGGCACATGCTTTTCCGTGGTTCCGCCATCCCAGGTGGAGACCAGTGCTGTCCAGGCCTGGGTTTGCAGCGCTCCCAGATGTGCCCAATTAACTTGAGGAGATGCCATGAAACGTTCTCAGAAACTCAACTGCAACTCCATTCAGAAATAATTACATGCCACATAGAATTTTCGCTGGTGAAAGTGTCATCAAAATAAGTGATAACCTTTTATAGCTCCATCAAGTTTAGGAATCAGTGATGCTTGAGTATCTATCTGTCTTAAATCCAAAGGGGTTAAGGCATATCTGTCCACCTGAGTAATCTCTACCTCAAGGGTTCAAAAACTGGGAGTTGACTACTTAACGCCCATAGTAGCAAAAGAAGCAGTCAGCCGGCTCACATATCAAGTCAAATAGAAGGTTACCAGGTGTTCTATCAGGCAGAAAAACATGGCTAATTTTATTTTTGAAAAAAAAAATAGCCTTATGTCTTTTTGTGGTCCCAATTTATATCAATGTTAGAACAAATACTAATTTTTAAACACACAACTAGAATGAACACCTTCCTTTGTGATAACCACAATGCATTAAAAAATTCTGCCTTTTTAAAAAACAATCTTGGCCTGGAATTGCTGAGGCTACAAGTAGATGCTTGTAGAACACAAAAGCGTAGGCAAAATCTTTAGTGACTTTGCCTATTTGGAATACAACCTGCATTTTTCCGTTAGCCAAATTCCTGCTGACTTCCTATGGGATAGAGATGAAAGGAAAGGCTGTTTCCTTCCTGAAGAGCTGAACTTAACCACACCTGAGGCCTGGCACTGTACTTGGTACTGGCAATGCACACACAAAATCAAATATACATATGTATATTCATGTACATGTACAAACATGCACACCCACAAAGACCCGCACACACTACATATATAAATATACATACCCCACATTCTTGTATCAAACAAGAGCCAGGACAAAGATGCTAATTACTTTTTATACCATGAACCCTTTGAACAAGTCCCAGACCTTAGAGACAGAGTAATTAGCTACGGACTTTGAAGATCTTCTTAGTGGCAAGTGTTCCAGGAATGTTAATGAAATATAATTGCCACACATTTACCACAGTCACTTAGTGTTCGATACCATGACGATTTTTATGGCTGAGCAATAAAGGCTTGAAATAGCTGCAGCTGAAATGGTCATCTTCGTGCTTTATTGAGGGAGGAGAAGAAAGACAGTTTTTAAAAGAAGTGCTCCGAAACTCATGCTGCATGCCATTCAGATGATCAAAATAATGAGAGAATTTTGCGTTGCAGAAGAGTTTCAGGAATCAAATGGAGGCATGAAGGCAGGTGAGGCAGCTGCTGATGGGACTGAGAGGCAGCCTCAGAAGCAGCCTTTGTTTAACACGTGCCCTGGCGGAAATACTGTCATCACACCATCTCACTGTTGTCCACACCCTCGAAGTTTATCAGCACAGTCAGTTCAATGCCAAATCCGACTTTCCTCAGCTTCTCTGACCACTCACTCCTTCTGCAAGTTCTCTCCCTGCTCTTCGGGACATCACCCGAGCCTCCTCCTGCCTCCTGGGTTTGGCCACTCAGCAGGCATTCCTGTGTGTGCACACCGATGTGTAGGTACGGCACTAGATTAAACTATTTAAGTAATTTCTTAAATTACTATGATTTTATTTTAGACTTTCCAACTACACTGGAACTTGGGATTAATGGCAAGGACCATGTCTCATACTCCCAAATCCTGCCCTGATGTTAGCTCACGTTCAGATTGCTCTGTTTAGTAATGCTGTCTCGGCGTTTTTGATTGGTGACATATCCCTGTAGGTCAATAACACCTGATGAGGAAATGGTGGCTGGCTGTTTTGGCACAAGGATCCCTGTGTGCAGCTAGTTTGGTGGAACCAAACCTAATGAGAAATATGTCAAATGCCTTTCAGATCCTTCAATTTAACACCGTCATTGGCCCCATCATTAGCATCAGCTATAGAATCCTTTACTTGATGCCAGGTGCTCCTCTGGAGCCCTTTACACAAATTTATTCATATAGACTTCACAACCACCTGATGTGCTGCCCAAATTCGTTTATTGTAGCAGTGACTGTCATCCAACATAATGAGAGGTAGCCATAGGTTAGGGATCTGCAGACTTCAGTTTTAATTTATGATCATTACTGTTATTTGTTGCTAACTTTATTGCCTTGAGCAAATGGCACTAACTCTTTTTCTTCCAGATTCCATATCTGGTAAAAATAATACTTGCTCCTCAGAGCCTCAAGGACATGGCATGAGAATAAATTGTTGAGTGTTTTCGAAGTTCTTAGGAAAAGACGCCCTATAAAAATGCACAGCCATTCTTATAGTTGGAAGAATCATTATGATTGACCTTTAAAAGTGGTTATCCAGTCCTCAGGTAAGTTCAAGTTTCTTGGGTGTAAACTGTGTATAAATAATACAGTGATTATTTAGTGGGGAGCCGGGGCTTTGGTTCACACAGATCTCAGTTTGAACTCCTACTTGTCATCTTCACAGCTGTGTAACTTTGGTCAAATTACTTTCCCATCTGAGTTTGTCTTCTCATATTTAAAATGTACATAATACCTACTGTATTTTATAGAATAGTTTTCAGGTGTAAATGGTCCATGAAAAACATTAGATGATGATAGAACTCTGGTTATTTTCCTTTCCTGAGTGACCACTACTAGGTAATCATTATAGTTTCTACATTTTGAATTGCATACATTTTTAAAAAAATTTTCTAATTAATTTATTTTTAGACAGAGGGGAAGAGAGAGGGAGAGAAACATCAATGTGTTTTCCTCTCATATGCCCCCCATGGGAGACCTGGCCTGTAACCGAGGCATGTGCCCTGACTGGGAATTGAACCAGCGACCCTCCGGTTCGCAGGCTGGCATTCAATCCACTGAGCCACACCAGCCAGGGCTGAATTGCTTACATTTCTCAGTTTGCTCACAAATGTTCTGTATTCTTATTTATACCAAATTATGCCCATTTTCATGAGTAAGAAACAAAAAATTTAGCTGTAAGTTTTTCTAAGGTATACTGCAATGACAGCTGAATTATACACTCACGCACACACGCACACACAGATCGTTTCTTCATTGCTATAAGTCCCATTAAGTGAGTGTGGTCATAGTGCAGGTAAAACCACATTCTCCGAAATGTAACAACTGTACAGCAATTTTCCAATGAACTGATTGCCCTTCAGGCCAGTACCAACAGCATGAAAAGCAGTTACCTGCATGTGGACGTGTGTTTAGAATTTTTATCTCAACACTAAGGAATGTACGAAGACCATATAAATGTCCCTGTTCAAACTGATACTTAGCTCAAGCCACTGTCTATTGTTTTTCACAAATACGAAAGAAATTTACTCATGCCAGCAAGATTTTTCTCCTGTTTCTTTTAAGATGGGGTGAGAGGGATAGGGGGAAAAGTGGAAAGGAAAGAGAAGAAAAAAGAGAACAGGTTTCCTCCTCTATATTTTATTCTGGATAATTATTTGTAAAAGTCAGTATTGGAATGCTAGAACAAGTATGGTTCTTGCGGTTCAGGGAAAGGTAAAATCCGTGAATTGACCTTGGCCATGTACTTGATAGCCAGCATTGGTGAGTGCTTGCTATATGCCGGGTACTTAATATATGTAACAGATCTAACCTTGGCAGCAGCCCTCGCGGAGAATGTGCTGTTGTTATGCCCATCTCACAGATAAAGAAAGCTGAGGCGGAGTTATGCTAACTCCCTTGCCCATGTCACATACCAAGAAAGCGGTGGACCCGAGATGCAATCCTGAGGCACCCTGACCAGGACACCAGTAAAAAAGGAGAAAAGTTTGGGACAGAGTGTGAGGGGTCAGGTGGGCATCAGTTGAGGGGCGGCAGGCATTTGGGAAGGCAGAGGAGAGCACTTACATGCAGATGAGAAAGTTACATTCAAGGGGCAGGGAGGAGGGAAACCTGACCTGAGCGGATGCTAGGGAGTCGTGGGAGATAGATAAGGCACCGTGGCATAAATTAAACGGGGTGGGGCCGCAGCATGTAGTTTAGTCGTAGTGTCTGTCCATATGTTTACGCCTCTGACTTGTGGAGGACCTCATTAGATATGGTTTGGTATCTAACCTTGTGGTTTGTATTTTGAGAAATGCACAGAAGCCAAAACATCGAAATGGATACACAACTGTTCTGTGCAGGTTGAGGAGGGGCGGAGGAAAGGGTTAGAGGCTGAGCTGTCCACACTTGGGCCCTGAGCAGACCAGAGTCCAGCCAGAGGATGGCACCGGGGCTGGGTCCTCCTGACCACACCCTCTGGAACCAGGAGAACTTGGGAAGCACCTTGGAACCACACTGTGATTTTAACCAGGGCTCAGTGAGTTTCTGGAAACAGGCCGTCAGTTTCTGGCAAACTAACAATTCTAACCAGATCTTGCCGGTAAATGTCTTTTGTTTCTCCTCTGCATCTGGTCACAAAAGGTCTCAGGGATAATTTTTGGATGAGAACATAAATCCTGGAGCTAAACCAGTTACACTCAACAAGTTGCATTCTTATTTCCTTTGCTTGGTGCTGGGATCCTTTTAGAGTTTTACAAATCTTCGATTTTATATTGATACAAGCGTAGAAAAGCAAAGTACAGTGCAGAGATGTTGGAACTCAACAGCCCCATGCCAGGACATGACATTTGATGTATATAAATGAAACATTTTTTCCTCTTAAATGACAGAACATGCGTAAAATGTGCTTCAGAACTGAATGCACAGGGAATTTCTTTTTTATGTAACTGCTATTTAACGAGTCAATATTTATACCTAGAAATATTTCCTTTCCTTTAAGAAAAAGGAAAGATGATGTTCACCCCATACGAACGATTCTGAATCCTGGCTCCTTATGGGAATCACTCAGGAACTTGAAAAACAAAATCCAGAACAAAAGCAACCATCGCTGATGCCTGGGTCCCCTCCCCAGAAGTTCCGATTTGATTTGTCTGGAGTAGAACTTGAACGGCAGCATTTCCAAAGACACCTATGGTTCTCCCGTGCAGTCACGGGTGAGAACCATTGTCTTCGATGCTGTGAGTGGGTCCTAACCCTGTGGCTTCAGCCAGGCAAATGCCATTTATAATTTCAAAGAGAACATCTACTGTCTTACATTTCTGCATGTTCTAGGGACGAAGAAATAGAACATGAAATGAAGAGATACAGGTTCTGACTTTGGATTTGTATTTAGCTTAAGTCTTCTGGCTCTGAATATCCTTATTAGGAAAATGGTATAATTCAACTAGAGAATTTCTAAGCCCTCCGCCACCTCTGTTATTCTTATTTGAGGCCTGAGGTTCTTAATCTTATTGAAAAATACTGATGCCTTGGCTTCGCCTCCGGACATTGTAATCTGATTGGTCTGGGGTGAGGCTGTGCATCAGTATTTTCCAACGCTCCCCAGGTGAATCTGATGTGCAGCCAGAACTGAGCATCTCTGGTCACGTTCTCTGTCGAACCAAAGTCTCTTCAGATAGAAGTTAAGGTTTGCACATCAGTGCGTGTCTGTGTGTGTAGTGTGTCTGTACACAAATATGCTAGAGGTGTAATTCCAGCTGAGAGGGGTGGGAATTCACACTCAGCCTCATATTAATTCAGAAACATGGAAGTAACACACACATATATGTCCACGCTGACTTATTCAGTCCTTGCTGGTTGTTCAGTTCACACAGTGGAGAAGGGATGCCAAATGTCTGGGATTCGAGCCCATTTCCATTCCCTTCTGGCTTTCTCGGAATGAAGCTAACAGGTGAGGTGGCCTGGCACAATACCACCGCCCCGCATGCGCTCACTGCTCCACGGGTTGCCCAGCTCTGTACACATGTGATACCATTTATCCTCCGAAGGCTGATTGAGTTTCCCCATTTTAGAGACAGAAAACCTAAGACACAGGAGAAAGTAAGTGTCTGGTCCAAGAACACACCACTAAAAAGTAGTGGATGCCAATCTTCTAACTCAAACTTCGTGATTTCAATCTGTCTTTTAAAAATTTGCTTTACTTCATGCACCTGCCTCGATCCTACCACACGCCATCCTTGGCAGACCAGGCATCTCGGTGTGGTGGGAGGGGGTCCCACGCTACGTCTTCAGGGATCAGGAGTGAAGCGAGTGAGTCTCATTGTGCTTGCTTTTCCTCTGCACCCCAGGGAGGGTCAAGTCACAGAAAAGGCTGTGTTGCCTTCGAACGAAGGCCGTTACCCCCGGTTAAAGAAAGAGACGCAGGGCACAGCCCAGGTGCGAAATCAATGGCAAGAGAAGAGATTCCAGACACGTTAGATCTAACCTGAGCTGTCACCTTGATCCTGAACAATACAATCTCATTATTCTGGGCTTTTTTCTTCCTTCTTAAAAGGTCAATGATACTGTGACTGAAAAGATAATCTTAAAAGTAGCCAGAGAGAGCAAAAAAGGCTGACGTATAAGATTCCGCAGAACACCACTAAGCTATGTCAGGTTTGACCCACACATTCAATGACCACATAAGGAGGCTCAACATTTTCTTGAAGTTCTCAGTCTCTGAAAGAAATCCCCCTTGGGGACACGGTGGAATTCCTCGCTCCACGACTTCAGGCTCTTCTAAAAGAGGTCACTGCTAACGTCCTCATAGAACCCAAATTCAAACTGCCCAACACAGGAATAAAGCAGCAGAGGAAAACTCGGGGAGCCAGCTACTGAAGCATTTCACGGGGGCAAACCAAATTTTGAAGAACATGAAGGAGCAACGTGACGTTTTCAACATAGCACGTGCACGAAGGGCTTGGGCCAAAGTACCATAACCAAGTTCACGCTCCGTTCGCCCTGGAGAACACATATTCCAATTTCAGCACAGGCCCTATGGAGAGGTTTGCAAAACTGAATACTGAAAGGTAGGCAGTGTACCTTATTCTCGAATGGTAATAATGCCTGCTACGTAGAGAGCTAAATAGTAACAAGATCACCCACTTGCCTGAGATATATTTAACACTAAACATTCCCAGCTACTGAATACAGGTAAGTTAGCCTGGGGAGGCTGGCGCATAGAAGTCATTCTAGAGCTACAAAACGATTCTGACGTTTTAGCCATAATAATACTTAGCGCTCCCGTAAGGATTTGAAGACTTCACACTAAAATATAATGAATAGGTCTAAGTTTCTCCACTAAACGCTTGAAAGTTAAGACCTGCTAGACGCCACGAAGGCCTGGTGTTATCCCTTCCTTCAACGACCCCGCCCCGCTGCCCCCTTTTCTGTTTCGAAGGAGTCCATGTGTACAAAAGGCACGAGGAAATGCAGAGAGAGGGAGGATCAGGCTGTTTACTATGACCGTCTCTTCACTAAGCTGCATACCGTATATGAAAAGAGTGCAGTGAATGGGGGCATTTTAACAACAAGCAGGCTATTGGTATGTCTGACCAAGCTTGGACTGGTGCTGCTCATCAGGTGGACAGCTAGAGGACAGAGGGGTTTTTAAAAAACAGACTTACAGAAGATTTGACTTCCCTTTTCCTGGTTAACATAACTTACCTTGGAAGGCAAAGTGACCTGAGTTTTTGAATCAGACAACTAATTTGGATTCCACATCGGCCACACACCTGCTGCCCATTGGTAAAGTGGTGATGACAAGGTCTACCTCACTCAACAGATGTGATGATTAAATTGAGCTAATGCACATAAAGTGCCATGTGTAGCACCTCACATAAAACAAATGCTCGAAAAATGTTAGTTATGCTTCTCTTTCACCCGATTTTGGTCTAAGTTGCAATGACTTGGGCAGAAATTCGGTTTCTCTCATCATGACATAGCATTTCTTTGAGCTAACAGAAATCACAATCAAGAGTGCTTATAATAGCCCTGGCTGGTGTAGCTCAGTGGATTGAGCATGGGCTTCGAACCAAAACATCACCAATTTGATTCCCAGTCAGGGCACATGCCTGGGTTGCAGGCCAGGTCCCCACTACGGAGCATGTGAGAGGCAAGCACACATTGATATTTCTCTCCCTCTCTTTCTTCTTCTCTACCCCTCTCTCTAAAAATGAATAAATAAAATCTTTTTTAAAAAAGAGTGCTTATAATAGTTTGTGTTCCTATGTTCTCACTTGCCTTAAAAACAGATCTGTGTTAGTGCATCGCCTGGTTTTCCTTCAGTTCTTATGATAATAGTTGGTGTTTTGTGTAGCCCCGACTGATATTTTCATTAATGAAGAAGATCATTCTCATGAAATATTTGAGGCGGATATTTTGTGAGCAGAGATAGAAACAATAAACAAACAGAGTATGGTTTCCCTGGTCATCCCCCAACCTTGGTCACAGAGAGTCTGTCCCCCTCCCTGCGTTAGATGCTGTCTGACTCAGTCCAGGGTAAGAAGACCCCTTCTTGTCTCTGGGGGCTCAGCAACTACCCATGAACTTGACTAAGCAGCCTTTCTACCCTCTCTTGATGACCAGTTAAGAAAAGCTGCAGGGAGGGTGCTTTCTCCTCAGACAGAAGGAGTCTCTGATTTTTCTAACCCTGCTCCATTTCATGTGTCTGGTGTCTTGAACTGGTGTGGCTGACTGGGTGGATATCCAGAATGCTTTCTGAGAGCACCACCTCCTTTAACTGGAGGAAGCCCAGACAGTGATGGGGAGGCCCAGCTTGGACCAGTTAGACAGGTCTCGGTCAGGGCAGAGGTGTTACTGTGAGCCCCCCATGACTGCTATGAAAAGCTTATTTATATGTAAGTACATTGTCCGTGGAAAATCTTTTTTTAAATTTATTTATTTTTAAATCCTTATCCGAGGACACTTTTTCTCATTGCTTTTTTAGAGAAAGAAGGAGGGAGAAAGAAGAGAAAGAGAAACATCGATGCAAGAGAGAAACATTGATGTGTTGCCTCCTGTATATACCTGGACCTGGGATTATTCCCTGCCGGACCAGGAATTGAACCCACAACCTACTATGAAGGTCCCTTCAATAAGCTGGATACCATATAAAAAAGAGTACAATGACTGAGACCATTTTAATAATAACCGGGCTATTCATTTCACATATCTGGTCAATCTCAAACTGGTGTTCACAGTTTCACCCTGACCGTACAGCAAACCCGGAGCCCTTGGGTCACAGAACAATGCTCCACCCAACTGAGCTACCCCAGCCAGGGCTGAAGAGCTTCTCAATTAGAAATGGAGAAGCTGCACCACTCACCTGCCCAGGCTGTTCACAGGCTGTCTGGTACCTGGCCTGCTGGCACAGTTCTTTGACCCTCTCATATTTGGGCAAATGATTTGACTGTTGGATATTCTTGTTGGATTCTTCTTTCTTACGTAGAAATTTCCTTTGACAGAAAGGGAAAAGCTTCTTATATGAGAAGTGAATGAATTATCTCCCCTGCGACCCGCCTGCTCTCTTTCTCTTCCCTGTCCCCAACTCCTCATTCTTCAAACAGCCAGAAACAGATGTTAGGGCTCTGACCACGCAGTTCAGCATCTGCTGAGGCCCTCACGACAGGGCTGGGTGAAGATGAGAGGCCAGGATTGGAGGAATCATTTCCCCTCAAAGCATCACTTTCAAACCTTTGGCATATAATGTGTAGCTTTACAGACTCAAAAATTCTTTTTGTTATAAAGCAATTACAGAAATGCTTCCTCTCAACATGTGTAGGGAGAAAAGCAAAGACATCAAGCATTATAAGGCAAAGGGGAAATCCAGAAGCAACTAGGGAAATAATCACAGCCTTGTATGTTTGTGTATTTAAAACTAAGGAAAGCCAGGGAGGAAGTAGAAAGGTGCCAGGTAGGACTTGGGAAGGATGGTTAAGAGTGTCAATTGGCTGGTCCAATTCGGAACCAAGGCTGAGAAACCAACAGTAAAATCCACAGCCATGTAAGGGCTTTGGTCCCAACTTATGAGAATTTATTCTTCACAATTCTGATGCAATAGTCATTATTCTGCTGGCCAGTGAAGAATGACTAGCAGACCATTCAATTTTGTTACCAGGCTTGCGAAATCCGTAGGCTTCGTAAACCAAAGTAAGGGGAAAAAAATACCCAGCAGGGAGAGCTGCCCATTAGGACTGGTTCCCAGAAGCACCCCAGGAACCAATAATTACCCTCTTTCCACGAGGAATGTATCACGCCAGATTTTGGCCTTTTTGTTTGTTCGAAACCTGCAAGCAAAATAATAATATTTACAGTTGGCATCTGATGACTTTCCAAACGGATCTGTGCTAACAGTTTATTTAAAGGAACACCTCTCGCTTCCCACAGACCACGGCTGTGTCTCCATCAACGTGCTATGTACAAACAACCAAGAAATGCTCCGCCCGGCATGGCAAGGCTACTTGGCCTCCACCTCCTTCAGCTTCTGGCTGGTTCTGGGAGCCAGTGTGCCTGGGGCTGGCTGCAGGAAAGAAAATTGACACACCTGTTACCTGGCTTTTCCAGGTCCAGAAGTTTGAGGACAGACTTGCCATCCACGTCGGGAGGGGGGTCGAGCCCAGCGATATCCAGGATCGTGGGGGCCAGGTCAATGTTTAGGACGATCTGTGGGACTCTGCAACGGGACAGATGGTTACACCCCGGACCCAATACTAGTGGAGGGAGGCCCGTAGGGCTGCTTTCTCCACGCTGTGACTCACTGGCCTTCAGCGCCTCTCCTCTCCCATCTGGTCTCCTGGGGAGTGAGCTGCCTTTGGCCCGGTGGCTCAGTGATCAGCAGTGACACAGCACAGAGCAACATTAACTCTCACAGGGGTCACCGGAAAGATGACCAGAGCCCTGAGCTTGGGCCACACTGTCACACAAGTCGTGGCCTGATCTATGGTGCTTGTAGGATGTATACTTTCTTCTAAAACCCAATAGTCTGTAACTTCTCTGGTAAACTAGGGCTTTAAAATCGACTTCTAAGGAAGGACATGAGGTTTTTACATTTGAATCTAATCCACGCCACATAGACTTCCAACATAAAGCCCTCTAATTCTAGATTTGACAATTCCTGAGATGTGTCTAATGATCTGAGGAGACATAATAACATTCTTCCTGGAAACCCTTCTTAACGATATCACCTTCTCCCTGGGAGGTGGCGGATTCCAGCACAGGAATGAGGTTCAGGTGTCTGGCTTTGGGGCCCAGATGCTGCTATGTCCAGGACCGGGACTCTAAAATGCTGTCTGTTGAGTTGCTTCATCATTAAATCAGGGGTCCAGGCCAGATGCTCTGTATGGGCCCTTCCAGCTTTTGAATTCTACTTGCATTCTCTTCTTTTAGTCTTTCTGTAATTATTTTGTGCACATGTCCTCACTTTACGCAAACCATTCTGCTGTGGTTGGCAGGGCACATGAGCCCCACTGTATGATGGGAAAATAGAGACACACAGGGATGCAGCGGTTGCCTAAGGTGGCAGGAGTAAAACTCCAGTCCTTCAGGTTTCTTTCTTTCTTTTTTTTTTTTTAAATCATCCTTTTAAAAAAGTTCTTTAGTAATAATTAAAAAAAAAAAAAAAAACACAACCTAAGAGGATGGCACTCATTTTTTAAAAAAGACAGCGTATCTCTGTCTCTTTCAATTCAAAGAAAGTAAGGACGAGGTTATGTTATCTTAGATTCTGGTCAATCTGAGAGAATTAATCATTGACACAGTTACTTTTCCCTTCTCTTTAAATAGCATACATTAGTTAAATTAACATGTGGCGAGAGGGGGAGGTGTCAGTTTTCATCTTCTAAATTAGCAACCTACATACCCCCTTTGTTGTTCTGGATAAAAGGAAACCAGACACTGAGATCAGTAATCGAATTATCTCAGATGTACATGAGCAATGACAGCTGAATGTTACAAACCCAGAAATACGTACATGGATCCAGGTTCCACGCTTGGCCCACGAATAAAGAAAGGCACACGAATATCAAAGTCATATGGCATGGATTTCCCCTTGACCAGTCCAAACTGCCCAATATGGTAACCGTGGTCGGCCGTGTAAATGATGTAAGTGTTCTCCAGCTCCCCCGTCTCCACCAGCATGTGGTACAGCTGCAACACAGCGCGGGGACAAGTCAGCCGCGGCTGTCATGGCCGCAGGTGACAGCAGTGTTGCCACGATTTCCCCCAAATCTTTTTTCCATTACTTTTAAAAGGCAGGAGTTGCTTTAATAGGCCCAACAAATGCAAACGTTAACCACATTTTCATGTTGCTTTCAATCCTGGAGGGAAAAAGTCCCATAATACAGTTGAAAAGGAACATTTTTTGAATCTGGCACATGCTACTTAAAAGTTTTTGTTCACCTATTTGAAAGAAAAAAAAAAAACACCCACAAAACACCTCCACCAGCAAACTTACAGGTTTCACTTTGAAAAATTCATTGTTAAAGCAAATTTTAATGTCACCACTCTTACATGTAGTGATCAGGGGTTAAAACCTGCCTGCTCTCAGCCTGGCCCAGCTAGATCTAGCCTTTAGGCGGGTCTTCCTTGGCTTATGTATGCTTCAAAGTTCATGAAATTTCAAATAAAAATTTTTATTTTATTTTTCTGACTTTGGAAAAAAGTCAGAAAACGTGATGATACTGGATCCACATTTCTATGTGGCAAAATTAGTTGGAGCTGAGCAGTTGCTCCTTCCTTGAAATGAATCACTGAATTCAAGTTCACCACAATCCCCACCATTCCCTATTGCTTTATACTGGACCTGCTGTAGTTATTTACATTATTTGCTTAATTCCTGAAGGTATTTGTGAGTGTAGCCCTTGATTTTGATGTTTTGCTCTTTATCTTCTCTCTGCTGCTGGCTCTACAAGAACCAAGCCTGGAGAGGTAACGGAAGAAAGCTCAAGATTCGGGAGGCCTGATAAATTCTCTCTTTCATTTCTCTCTCGACAAAACAAAACAGAACAAACAACAACAAAACCGGATGGACAAGAATGGGAAGTTGGGCCAAAACCTCATAACTGAGGCAAGTTCACGTGCTTACCCTTTCCACGGAGTCATCCACTGACATCAGAGTCTGAAGCCTTTTGCGATGCAGAACGTTTGTGAATTCCATGTGGATGGGCAGCATGGGCCCCGTGTACTGCAGAATCCAGTGTTTATCCATGTTTGGTGCATAGTTGTAACTAGGAGTTCTGAAAAGATCCACAAAGGAGTCTTAGGATATGTATTTTTAGCCTCTTAGAGAACTATCTCAAGTTAAAGGTTGTGAAATGATCATCTAGGAAAGATAACTTAGACCCTGTCAAAGTATTTTCCTCTCCCTCATGTCTCCTGCCTGTGAGTGTAGGAAGATCTGAAGTCTTCTCCACCCCAAACAGCTCGTATCTTCTGAAGGTATATGGAGTCAGCCTCACAAAAGCCAGACTGGCAGCTAAAAACCTAATTAGTGCAAGTTCATTTGGGTTCACTGAACAAAATGTGTAGAAACACATCAAGATGATCATGGTAATGTTACAAATCTACAGATGAAACTCAGTAATGTAGAAGGGAATGTTCTCATTGTGATGTTAACTCGTAAAATTTTATTGCTAATTAGGCTATTAAATATAGTGACAAATATGTTATGTGGAATGATGAATCATACTTTCAACATATTTTTCCTCTTGAATTTACTAAGGCATTTATATGGGGTGGGTAAAAGGAGGTTTACACTTGTTCATATGGAAAATGACACAGTAATTAATAATAATATGAAAACAAACTCACAGCTGCATTTGCCCCTCCCATATACCTCGCCTCTACCAGTTTTTCTCATTCCTAACCTTGTATGTAGACACCACCAATATACTTGGCTTTATTGGAATTGTAACCAAGTCTATGCTGTAATACATATGCTTACCGATAAAGCTGTTTATTTTATGGAAAAATCAATACAGATGCAAGGCATAATTTCTGTTCCACACGGGGGAGTGAGTCCTAGAGTTCTAGGACAGGTCAGTTCAAGCCTGTATTTAACTATTGCAAGAGCCCAGTGGTACCAGCACTTTCCACTGGGGACAAAACATGTCACCTTCTCTTTGAAATTTACCCAACTTCCTCAGCCAGTAGATGCTGCCACCTCCGATTCCCAGAGAACATAGCCACACTACATTTCTCATGCTGAGAATTATTCATCTGTATTTGACTTCTCCATCAGACCCTTATGAACCTGAACCTTCTTCTTGGATATTATTAAGCGTACAGAAACAGTTTAGTATTAAAACTTAGTATTTACCATGTGTCAGGTATTGGGCTAAGTGTTTTACATACATTAGCTCCTTTAATAATCTTGGCTGTTCTGGGAAATAGGTTTCTCATTCCCATTTTACAGCTGAGAAAACTGAGGCTTGGCAAAGTTAATTTCCTCAGATTAACAAAGGCAGCAGGGGGAAGAACCAGGACTCAATTCCAAAGCCTACTTCCTTTAACAAAATGAAAGGGAAGTGAGGTGAGAGCCGCTTCCTACTTCCGAGCCTGCTTTTCACATGAACCACAGCTTTACAAGTAGCCAGTCTCAGCGGCGTTTCGGTACCTCTGGTCTTGGAACAAAAAGTCAGCCCGACGACCTGCGTGCTTGCTGGCTAACCTGCAGAAGTGCAACAACTCAACACCCGATATAACACCGAGGACGGCAGGCACCGTACACCTCATGCTCAGAAGTGGAACGTCTATCCCCTCTTAGAGACAGGTTGCACAGTGGCAGAAGCCGGTGTGGCTCAGCGCGCTCCTCTGTGGATGAGGATGAGAGCACCTCTCTTAAAAAGCTCTTTTGAGGAACAACTTTGTCTACCTATATCTGTATATCTATTACCTACCTATCTATTTATCTACCTCTCACTTAAAAGTGCCTCAAACAGAGGAAGCACAGGAGTTTCCTACATGAGCCAATAAACAAATGCATTTTATATACATAGCTGGATTGAAAAAATGCTGTGGCGTTAAAAAGCCAACGAGCTTTTCAGGTATCTCCTGCCATTCTTTTAAGAGAAACTTTGAATATAAACTTTCTTCTCTTTTACAAGTAAATGGCCCCATTCTGTTGGCCAGAAAGGGTTCCTCGTATCTGAATCAGATATGGACTTGTATTATCTCAGGAACTTGTGTGGTAGGAAGGGGCATTGGCCTGAGTTTCTTACTCTTCATGCATCATGTCAAGTTACAAACAGGATTAGATTAAGTGGTTGAGGAGGAGAGGGGGGCTTCTAAATCCCATTGGAAAGGGATTTTCACCCGTGGCGGTAGTTTGAGGTCAGAAATACAGCAAGCTGGCTGCGAAAGGTCCCTAACCATTTACTGATACGTGCCCTGAAAAAGAACACGGCCATAAAAGATTACACAGGGCTCCTTTATAATACCTAAACATCCTCCTCTGACTGCTTTTGATGTTGGTTTGCCTTAATTTTAAAATAAATCTAGTTGACTTTTTTAAAACCACAAAACCTCAACACAAATAAAAATTACAATAGGGGACTGAAGCGTGGGCTCACAGTGGGCAAATTATATCTTCCACTGGTTACCTTGATGTGCTTGGCACGGCTCCACCTCACTTAGAGGAACAGAAAATTACAAGCCTCAAATTGGACTCCCAGATTTACAGAATGACATATGTTAAACCTGGCTTATATTAAAAGGGAGAGTTCAGGTCAGTTGTCAAAGCTGTACTCCCCTGCCTTTTTTCCCCTTAATTTCTTGATGTGGGAGATGACCCCCAGCTCTGGGCTGAAGTCCCAGGTGGGATCTCAGCAGGGGGCAAGGAGGGAGGGTTATGCATTTGCCTTTTAAAGGAAGACAGACTGCCCCTGCTTCCCACAGCACAGCAGCTGCTCAGGGACCTGCAGGTGGAAGGTCGGGGGTCACTGAAATTGACAATGTTGTTGAAAAGTGATCTTTTGCCAAAGGCCTGCGGTTGCCTCCTGCTGGGGTCGGCCAAATTCCTGGAAGATGCAGCCTTCTGTCCCCCAGTGATAATTAAGGCTGCTTCCCCAACAATGGCCTTACACGGATTGAAGGGGGCTGGAGCTGGGGGTGGGAACCCAAGTGAAAGAAGCAGGTAATTGTTTGAAGGCAAAGTGGAAAACCACATATCCAATTGTTCCAGAATGTTTTTGAAATCAGACCCCGATTCTCATCCCCACTTGTAATAGCCTGTGATGGTGGACAACTTTTTTTTCCCCTCTAAGCCTCTGTTTCTTCATCTATATAATGGGTGTAACAACTTTCAAGAGTTCTTGTGAGGGTGAAAAGGGATTTCAGCGACAGGGAGAACAAATCCCAGGCCCACATCACACCCATACTTACGGGTAGCTGGAAAGAGCTTGTTTTCTAGCTCCTTTGATTGTTGTGGCAACCCTGAGGGCAGGCAGGGTATCCTACTCCCATTTTACAAACAAGAAAGTGAAGGGTAAAGAAAAAATGTGCAAGGGCTGATGTTCCTTCTGTGATGATGTCACAACGACCAGAGTCCTGAACCACAGTCTCCAAGAAGTGCCTCAAAATCCCAGTCATCAAAGGAACTGATAGAAACATTTCTTTCTGTGAAAAAGTCAGTCCTGAATTCCTCAGCCTTCATCCTAATTTAAAACATCAGCAGCTTCTGCTTCCCATTCAGATGCCTCGCACCAGATGCTGAGCAGCTACTTTTGTTGCAAATACAGAATGCAGTCCGACCCTGCAAGGCACCCTGGATGCATAGTGGAAAGGTGGGTAACACTGGCTATTTGCTTTAAAATTGAGAAGACAAAGCACCGAATTGCCATTTTTGAGTTTTTGTTGCTTTCTTTAAAAAAAAAAAGAAAAACAAAAAATCCATGTGAGTTACAGTTACACGTGCCTCTTCTGGAGAAACTTCCTGTGGTCTCTTTGGGTAGGAGTTTTGCCCAGAACTGTGCACTCCAGACCTTAGACGCTCAAGAAAACATACCTGTAACCCTCAATAGACTATTCCAGTACTTGAAAGTGTCAGCTTTTCCCAGCAAGCTTCCCTGCACATTGTTTTTCTCTAGTCTTACTCCTTGGACTTCATCGCTCAGGCCGCTAGAGCACATGTCCTTTCGCCCACTGCGTTTGCAAGTCCGACCCTCAGCATCAACAGCAATTCTCTCGGCTTTCGATTCTCTTTCCGGGTTTGCTTATTGACATAACAGGAATAAGAATTCCAAAAATCAATAATGTCATCTTTCGTTTTGATGGGTGGATATTTTAGGAGAATGATTCTTACTAGTGAAGAAATATTTCAAGAAATGCATGTGTTGTACATTAAACCCATACTTGGGGAAATGCAAAGACCTTAGCTGTTCATTCTTACCACTGATGGCCTTAGCTGTCACCAGTGAAAATAAATATATTCGTAGTGTGTTATAGCTGAACATGTGTTTTCTTCATTTGTTATTTAGTCTCAGACGAGAAAAACCCCATGATCTCACTCTTGAAGGGTTTTGGTAGCAGGACCTTCACTCGTGGAGAAATGAAATGGGTCTCAGTTCCCAGAACAAGCCAGTTACACAGATTTAAGACACACACACTCAAAGCATTAAATTGGAAATTCTATACTGAATCTTCCCAGCCACACAATCTCGCCTTTCACTACAATTGAATTTATTTAACTGCCTTTGTGGAGTAGCCCCACATGAGGTCAAACGTCTTTAGGTGGGTAACACTGAACACATGCAGAAAATACCAAGGGGCTTGATTACAGCTCTATCATCAAACTAATTTGAAGAGTCTTCTGACACTGTTGCAAATGCCAATTAGAATTTTGCCATTACAGACATAGGAACCACTTCTAATATTAGCTGTGCTGTGATGGGCAGTGAGCAAGCCCGGCGTCGGGGCGGGGGAGGGGGGTGTGGATGATCACCTTGGATGGAAGAGAATCGACTTTTGGCTCCAGCTCTGTCCCTATGTACGGATGTCACGTGGGCAAAGATATTACAGGGTCTTTTTTAAAAAACATGGATTTTAGGTCTTCATTTTTTAATCTAAAAATGTATGGAATTATATTATTTTTAGGTATCCTTTTAATTTATAAAATCAATTATTTAACTATTTTTACATTTTAAAAATGTTTTACTGTCAGCTAGTTGGAGTGGATGTTTATTCATTTTCTAAACAACGCTCACCAGGCACTGGGAGGTAGAGATGAGACACTTCATCCTCCTTCAGGAAGGAGCTGCCTCGCATCACTGCAGGACACCATTTACACAGTATTTTGTGTGAATGCTGCCCCCTGGAGTTGTGCCATTGGACTTCAGGGGACGGGATGAGCAGGGCAAATAGAGAGAAGAACAAAGTGGGAACACAGGAAAGGGTGCAATTAGTTCTGCCCAAATCAGAAATTTTAACGGAGATTTTACAATTCTCTCATCAGAAATTTTTATGGAGATTTAAAAATTCTCTCATCTTCAAAAGAATTTCCCTTTATGTATTTGTGGAAGAAATGAAGTCAGAATGTGCAGCTTCTTTTTCATGCAAAACATTTCTTTCCAACTTTCAATAACAAAGGTGTTTCCAAAACTTTGTTTGGAGGCTTACACAGAGAGTTTTCCATTTAACACACTGTGCTGGTCGGAAAGCTCCGCCTTCAGCACGATTCTTGCAAGTGAGTGGACAGGGACTGCTCAGTGGAGATTTCAGACTCCCCTTGAACCTGTGTCACTGTGCGTGTCCACACTCCCAGGTACAGGGAGAAAGAACTGTTGAATTGAAACAAAAAATAATACTTTGATAGGGGCAGCCTTGGCAGGAAGGTGAAAAGAGAGCTTTGGAGCTTCCCATCGAATCGTCCAGTGGGCCCGTGGGCTCTCCCTGTCACAGGTGCGCATTATGACATCACAGAGGCCAGGAGAAAGGACTTCTGTCAAAGCCAGGGTGAGGCTACGGCATTACCCTGAGACACTGGAGAGAGAACTTACTGAGAAGTACAGCAGTCTCAGCCGTAGCGAAGGGCGTAGTGATAAGGATGGTTCTGTGTATTACTACAACCGAGGTGCCCTCAGATGTCTCAGAGGCCAGGAGCGGCTGAGCTACGTCTGCTTAAACAGTGTCTCCTGTCACCAGTGGCCAACAATCCCCTCTCATTCTCAGTTGGTCAGCATAACCTCTAGCCTCAGTTTGTAAAGCCAACAAGCCAGCGTTGGCCTGGCTTCCTCCCTCTGCTGGGAATGGCAAACGCCGTGGAAACACGATACGTTTGCTCCAGGCCGAGAGGCTCCAGGCTACTACCCAAAGCCGGATGAAAGGCATCTCCAAAATGCCTGACCACCAAGGAGGGTGACCTAAAGGAAGCGTTCACATTACTTGGGTCCCCCGCACGGGGGTGAGCCTACAGCTCCTTGCTCTGTTTTCCCTGGGCCTGCCAACTCTTTCCGCACAGTCCTTAACTTCTTCCATCCCTTTGCTCCAATGTGTTGCTAAGGTTTTCTCTAAGGACACTGGCCATTCAGGAGCTCCGTGCACCACAAACGGCAGCTTGTCTCCCTGCTTGTCTGCAGACTGAACTGTGAACCTGTGCCGTTCAGTGACAAGAGACGCACACTGACTCTCTCCAGCCCCTCCCTCCTGCGGCAGCCAGGAGACCTTTACAACAAAGATGCCAGCAATCCAAGGCTCCAAGGCCTGTGGGGAGACACCAGATCTCCACATTCTAGGTGCACCGAAGCCCAAGGCTTAGCAACAAATGGAAGCTGAGTCACTCTACCAACCACAGGAGTTTTGTCTTCTACGGCTAAGGCTGCTCTCCAGAGCAGCACACACTTTGCACCTGGAGGAGATAACACAGCCCATACCGGTGCTCACCCTGCTGGCGTTTCTAGAACGGCCAGGTGCGGGAAGCACAGCACGCTGTGGGTCTCAGGGCTTCACGACATTTGTCATGTCACAGTGGGCAGGCATCAACCTGTCACTTCTCTAGCTGCTTCCCCCAAACATTGAGTTGAACTAAGTGAAATTGCACTTTTTGTAGGTCAGGAAATATAAAACAAGAAAGAACAGTGTTATGTGGTTCATCTTAATGGGAAGAACTGACAAGAATGAACGTCACTGAAGTGACTTCTATGTTGCAGACCCTTTGTGGGAACTTTAGCTGTGCTGCTTCTCTTAATTTCCATTCAAGACACAATGTCAAGGTGCTAGTATTTCCCCCATTTGACAGCTGAGGCAATGGAAGAGGTTACAGAAATTGCCCCGAGACTTGATAAGGACAGCTGAGATGGGAAGCCACTCTTGTGTGCCTCGAAGGCCTGAATACTTTTCCCTCTGCCACGTGGAGATTTAACTTTATAAAACCACCTGTAAGGCTCACAGGTGGTTCGTTCAAACTAAAGAGTAACTGACACCATTTCCATGTAAAAATGACTGAGTCAGATATTATGCACTACTCTATCAAATGACCCCCCAGTGACTCTCGGCTTATGGTTACGTACAAAGTCACTAAGGTCCTCGACACTCTGCTCCGTTCTCCTTCTAGCTTTAGCCCCCTGTGCTTTCCTGGTCCCCCATGCTCCACTTCCTAGGTCACAGCTTAGACAGCCTCACTTACATGGTGACCACTTGTCCGAGCCACATTCTCTTCCTAAAATCATCCACCCAGTCTCTAGAACCAGCTGCAGGAATTTTATCCACCCTTTGAAGCCTACTTTGAATGCCTCCTAGTCCGTGAATTTTTCCTGGTTCCCCTAGAAGATGTGAACACTTACTCCTCCAAACTTCCACAACCCCTTGAATGCCTATTTGAGGTCTTACCACTCTGGTCCTACCAGTGATGTGGCTGTTTGAACACTTGCCTGTCTTCCCCTTAGAGCAGGGATCTGGGGGGAAATCATTTTGCAAAGGACCAGACAGTAAATATTTCAGGCACTGCAGACCCCCCGGTACCTGCCACAACTACTCAACTCTGCTGTTATGTTGTGAAAGCCGGCACAAACAATAACTAAATGAATGTGCATGGCTATATTTCAATAAAACTTTATTAACAAAAACTATCAGCAAGTTGGATTTGGCCTGAGTGTGCCAACCCCTGTCTCAGCTTTTGGTTCTCTATGGTCAATAACTGTCTCCCCCTCATGTCTACTTGCTGGGCTGCAGTGTCACAGGCGCTACTCATAAATACTTGTGGGACTAAATGGAATTTTTAATTGTCAGAATCAGAGATGCTATTGCAGTTATCACTGAGGCCCTGAGTACTCCACAGACTCTTCTCTTCCTGCGACTGTTGCCTGCGCTCGACACTGAGCTGCCAGACAGAACCTCTTCACTTGTGGCTGATTTTCCCACAGGCTCAGCCTGGAGCTGCAAAGGCAGGGACTCCTAAGGAGCCACAGAGGCCATTCCGCCAACCCCTTCTCCTCCAACTCGAGAAAACGCCGGTAAAATCTGCAGTTGTAGAGAGCCACCTTGGGCCGGGAATCTGCTAATGCAACAAAGAAGCTACACAAGGTGATTTCTGACTCAAAAGAAAAGGAAAGCGGGTTCTAGATTGCAGGGTCCATTTCCTTTCAATGGAGCAGCTGGTTACCGACTTCATAAATAATCTGTAACGGAGAGGCGCTTGCCCCTCGCAAGCTTCGCTCACAGATTTAGCTGCATGGTTTTATGCAGAGTAGATCTTCAGAGGTTTATGTATTTGTCCACAGGGTCAATTCCAAAACACAGTGGCTCCCACAGACCATATTCCCCAAGGCCTGGGGCACCCTTCTTTATTCACTGATGATGTTTTATGCATTAAAACACTTCTGTTTTACAAGTTCCTGGCATGTAGATTATTCATCCTGGCTCCATATATATTGTTAGTTCCTGTGCTCAGTCAGCTCTAAATCACTTCCTTCTTTCTAAATCACTTAATACATAGAGAAGATCTATATCCTACTGACAAGGAGTCATCAGTCTATTATAATGAAAGACAAAACAAGAATATAAAAATGTTCCCCAGGAATGTGTAATGGCCAGCACCTGAGTGTCTTCTATCGTTACTTCTCTCTTTGCACAAGTACAGCTGACCATTGAACAACATGGTTTCAACTGCATTGATGCACATATTCAATAGGCATGCCATTGGTCCTCTGTATTCCTGAGCTTTGTATCATGGATTCAACCAAACGTGGATTGAAAACAGTATTTTCAATCCGAGGTTAGGAATCCCCGGATATGCTGGGCAGACTGTATGCATTGTTCTACCCCATTTTACATACGGGACTTGAGCATCCACAGATTTCAGGAACCACACGGGAAGGGAGTGTCCTGGACCCAATCCACTGCAGCTAGTGAGAGGCAGCTGTAGTCATTTGGGGGAGTCAAAACTTATACATGGACTTTCAGCTGCATGGGGCTCCGCACCCCTAACCTCCGCAGGGAAACTGCGCATCTAATCTATTTGATTTTCATCTGGGATCATAGCTAGAGAATCAGGGTGGATAAAAAGGGATGGCATTTAAGCACTAACAGATTAAGAATCAATTTGGGAGCTTTAGTGATATAGAAAACACATCGATTCCTGTTCCCATCCTCTCTCAGGGCTGAACCTTCCGCAGGCCCAGAGCCCACTGCTCTGTGTGGAGGACTGCAGATCACTGCACCGGGCAGGAAGACAATGCGTCAACAGATTCAAAAACAGTCTCGTTCTTCGCTGTCAAAGCGCCCAGGCTTTCCATCCTTGGCTAGTGCGAACTATCAGCACCATACAGCTCTCCGCCCTAGGGACGGTCCCCCAGTCTCTGTGCCTCCCCACCCCATCTTCTCAAGAAGAAACATTCAGTTATTTTAAAGCTCTGGCTTGGGCAGGCCTCTCGGGCAAGCTCCTCCGGCTGCTTTCTGGAACAATCCTAACTGCATGTCTGCAGTGAAGCTGCCACAGTTTTCTGCTAGGAAATGAACCATGTTTCTGCGACCAGACAAACAGTATGAAAACAAACTGTTTGATCATCATTATTATTAGAAGATGATATTCATGGATATTAAGACAACTGAACGGAACTCTTGATAAAAATCGCCTCATTCACCCTGTGTGCTTCTCTTCCTTTCCTTTTAGCCACTTAGAAATGCTGGAGATGTGATTCCTTATCACATCACCTGGGCAAGGCCCTCAGTTTCGGGCCTGTGCGGTGGTGACCCAGCAGAAGCTGGTGTTCCTGCCGTGTGGAAGGAAATGGGGTGAGGAGAGAATTAAGGTGGGGAGCAAAGGAGAGGCCCATGTCCAGCAGGTCCCCAGAGCCGATGGTATTACTCACATGTGCTGGGAAGCATTGGGGTACAGTTTTGAAAACTGTGGGGCCGAGTCCTCGGGGCCGTGGGGCGCAGCGTGGCTGATCACCATCATAATGGGCCTATGGGGATACATTCTCTTAGACATTTTGAAGTAATTAATGCTCTCGTTAGTGATTAAGTCTGTGAAGTAGTCCTGAAACATACATTTGACACAAAACAGAAATTACAAAAGGTGACATTCATCAGATCACATATGAATTCTGTTTTACTCTGAAGCAACTCACTGAATGAGGAGGTAAGTCTCAAGTAGGAAAAAACACTGGACTTCCTAAGGCAGCAAAAACACTTTCCATAACACAGAAAAATCAGTTGCCAGGGGCTTTCTAGAGTTGCTAGCTTGGTAACACGCAAGAAACGCACAACTTAGCAATTAGGAAAGACAAAAAGTCCAGTCCTGTTTGCCCAAGATAATGATCCGATCTGGCAATGCTAGAGCACATGAAATACCGGATACACATACTTCTCTCTCAGACTTGGTTGATGTAATCCATTGACAAAAAATTTAATTACTTCAAGGGCGGGAAACACCCACACCCACTACAAATTCACAGTTGCAGAACACACACACACACACACACACACACACACACACACACACAAATGAACAAACAAAAGATCTTTTCTTTAAATTAAACATTCACCTGTGGGAATTATATAATAATTGCTAAGGAAAACCTTGGCCAAAATCTGGGTGCACAGGGAAAAGCTGCAACACTTTTATCAATTAATTTACTTGAAACACTAAATATGGGAAGCAGTTGATTTCCTGTGGATTATCCTCTGGTAATTGCGCAACTGAAATGATACAGCTGCTGGGATTAGAGCCTGACTTGTTAGTAAAATGACTTAACCTGCAGTTTGAGGGGCTGATGGAAGTCTGTAAGGGGGAGGGAAGAAATGGAATGAAAAGGAAAGATGAAAACTTAAATTAAACCACCTGCCTCTCTGAGTGTGTGTCAATGGCCTGGAGCTCCAGCCTAAACGTCAGCAAGTGCCCAGGCCACACTTCACAGAGGCAGAGGCTTCCAGGCATGACTAATCACATGTAGACTTAAGGACCAGAGCAGCTGCAAAAGCAGCGCCCAAGGGACAGAATCTGTGTCACATGCCATTGTTCGGACAAGTCTGCAGGCTATCACCTTCTTCCATGGGGGTGTCTGCTTCATTCCTCTCCTCGCTAAAAAAAGATATATTCTTTTTGGACACGGTTGTCTTTGACACTTAATCAGCTGTGGTAATGGGCAAGTTACGCTGATTTAGTCTTGGGAGGGAATCTTGATTACTTTGCTCTCCTTAGGACAACAGGGAAAGAAAGGTTAATAGCTTGAACAAGGAGCATGAAAAGCATCCCCACAGATAAAAAATGACAGCGATGACAATCAGTGCACTTTGTAGGACGAAGCTCAAATCTGCCTCCAAGGTCCCACTTTGATGAGCCTGGAAGCCTATTAACAGTGTTTGTGAATTCATTTGCATTCATTGTTTTCTAAAGGGCGCCAAAGAGGAGACTCACACCTTATCTCCCACCAAGTCCCTTGTGCTCAAATCAGGCCAAGCATAAAGACAGCAAATGTGCCCAAATTAAATCGCACTCCCTCTTTCTCATTTCTACCAGTGGCACTTTTTGTAGTGATCTGCGTTAGAGCCGATTCTCGGTTTTTAGGCAAATGAGGAAGAGCTGAGTATGGCAGGATGGGAAGAGGATATTTTAGGCTAATTAGCACGCTACCTTCAAAGATGGTTTCTTCTTCACTCCTGTGATTTGAAAATTGTTTTATTTACATTGGCAATCACAGAACCCTTGGGAATTTTAACGCCTAATTTGGGACCTGTTTGTCAGAGAACCGCGAGGCATGTCAATTCTGGTTTCCAGGAGCTGACTGGGGGATTTGGGGCTGACAGCTTTAGAGACACTTGCGGACTCCGGCCGCCGTGGGGCAGGTGTCCTGGTCTCAGACCTCTGTTTGGTCAGACAGGAGTGAACGGGAGGAGTGTGGGTTCCCCACCTTTGATTATTCCACCTGTCTGCCCTTATTTTTACATCTAAATCTGAAGATGAAATTGACTTCCATCCCAGTGAAAAGCAAAACAGTACAAGAGGAACATTTGATTATGTGGACAAGTCCTCTGGGTGCAGGAGGGAAACCAAAAATTATCACAAGCCAGAGTGGAGGCATCTATGATTTTCTTGATGATACTTTCATCAAAGGCTGATTGCCTTGTGTTCTGATGAGGGGAAAAATCACTATGTGAAGTCAGTGTTCCTTGAGAGTCTTTTCTTGCCTGGAGTTTAAAATTACCTTAAAATTTCTCATTCTAACATTGTGAGAACATAGAAAGCCAATCTTGTGGATAGGTTAATTTGCTGAAAATGGCTGTTCCCTATTATGCACAAAGTAAATTGATGCAGTGTAAAAAGTGCCTGAAAATTACCTTTGCATAATCAAATCCATGCTTTTCTTTGATGCCATTGCGACAAACAGTGTAATTATAGAAACGAGAATTCTTGATTAATCCAAGCCATTCTCGCCACCCAGGAGGGATGTAGCTGCCATTATATTCATTGAGGTATTTTCCAAAAAAGGCTGCAATGGGAAAAAGGGATTATTTTTCTCATATGAAATGAATAATCATCAATAAATACATAAATGCATTAGTATGAAATGATGGCTTAAGAAAGAGACACTAGAACAAAAGTTAACCTAGGTAATGGTGGATGCCAAAACAACGTCAGGGTAATAGTCCCATCCTCTGGGGAAGTGACATACACACATTTTCCTCTTGAATGAATAAAAGTGGCCCCAAGTACATGGATATAATTCAACAGAATCACCACAGTGATCACAGTACTCTGGGGGCAGCTATTCTTGTGGCTTCACTGGGAGGCCAGCAGATGGTACCCTTTTGTCATTGATGTAACAGTCAGGGAGGAGCCAGGGTGAGGTGTGGGATGCTACTCCTGGGCACGCACACACTGGAGAAGGGAGAGTTCAGTCTCTGTAATAAATTTTCTTTTTAAACTTATTGTTGGAGAGTTGCGAATTATAGAAACACCACTGAAAAACTTGTCTCTCTTTTTGCATAGCCCGAGAGAACAAATTTTCTAAACCAAGGGACCACGGTAAATGTCGTTTTTATGGGACATGGTCAATGTTTTTATGTGTCATGTATTTCATATCATCTGTGTTTGCATTATGAGTATTTTACAAATGGGTATAGCTAAGGCCTCATAATCAGAAAGTCTGGCAACCTAGAGAGCTGCTACACAGATGACAAGTTTTCACAGAATCATTATATAATTGAGGTATATGCACCGTAACTAGTCCACTGCTCACTTACTGATTCTTTTGGAGAGGCACCCCATGAATGTGCCCCTCTGCCAAAGATAAGGATTAGAGAGGGGCCACAGGTCAGGGAGGCTGTTTGGGGTTTCAGGAACAAATGGGTTCCATCTTAAAGCCGGATACCTTGTAACTATCCGAAGATAGTCGTAAGTGTATTGTTGGCAGACTTTTGAGAGAGAAAGAGGGCTCCATTTGTAACTATTGTAATTACACCAGGAAGACAGGCATAAACAAGCACTATTCAGGGTAAACCTAAATGTCTGATCACCCTGTTAGACACATACACAGCCTTCCCCTCAACTATGAAGGACTAGAGAACACTATATTTCATATGTGTATACCTAGGGACGCCTATGTGTGTAGGTATGTCTATATCTATATATACATCCACACATGAATGCAAGTTTTAAATTTTCGTATTTTTAGAAGGCTTCCATGTTTAATTTTAGGGAGAGACCATGTCCTCTGCCTTCCAAGCCAAAGCCATCCTTGGCTTCATTAAGCAGGTTTCATAGGTGCTCCCACTCACACCCACCAGGAAAGGAAGCTGCTATGTGACTGGCTTGGGATGATGAAGACGGGCTCTTGAGTCCAGCCACTTCATTGGTACTGCCCTTAAAGTGCACATTTCTGAACCTTACACTCACCCACTGTACATCGTTTCCAGGTCTCCAAGGGATGGCTATTCACCTTGCTTCCATCTTTGATATACAATATCTCCACCTGGATGTTTTACTTGCCCCTTACTATGGTCATCCAAATTGAATGGATCATTTTCCCTCCCAAATTGCTTTTCAGCTGTCCTTTAATTCCCGGAGTGGCAGTCACCCGCTGGGCAGCCAGGCGTGGCTGCCTCGAGCCTTCCCTGATTTCCACCCACTCCTCACTGGGCGGCTGCCACCCCCCGTAGGTCCTACACTATCTGGACGATAACTCCCAAACCTTGCCTCCTTTCTGAAGACCAGCTCTGGTCACGTCCCCCTTTTCTCACCATCTGGACGGAGGACTGTCACTTGTAGGACCCAGTTTAATTCAACAGAATGCCATCCGTGGCCTTCCTTGGGTGGGAACAGAATCACTCGGTCTCCAAGCCCCTCTTGCGTTTCCGTTCATGCCCCCCTCTCCAGCTCTGCTCTGCTCTGCTCTCCACCTTTCTACCCGTGTCTGTGCGACTGTCCTCATGTCCTTCTCTGCGTATCAAGGCCAGAGCACACGCCGTTCCACTCCGGGGCTCTGGCCTGTAGCAGATTTGTGCCTGTGGCTTCAATGACATCCTCTCTTTCCTCCCAGTGGTGGACTCGCGTTCACACGTAAGCCAATCCCTCTTGGACTGTAAGGCTTCTGAGGGCCAACACTGCCTTTGCCTCCTCTCTGTACCCCCCACCCCCTTCCTTGCACACTGTATAGGGGCTCCATAAATTTTGTTTCTTGAACTGGGGTTCATGGACCCCCATGTATTCTGGGCCTCTACAGGTTCTAGACTTGTTAAATTTTGTGTCTTCACACGGATTATAATTTTAACGTTTGATTTGGTCTAAATATTTTCATGGACTAGAACTTCAGAGTTGAAGTTTACATTTCTCAGATTGATTTTTTTTTTTTTTGAAGAGTTGACTCCAGGCCATGTGTACTTATTTGTTGAATGAATGTTACCTGTTGAATCTGTGAAGGAGTGAATGAATCAAGCCCTCGTTCAGCCAAATGCCCTCGCCTGAGGATTCTGCCAGGGCCTGGAGCAGATCGATGGGGGTAGGACAAAATGTCAGAGGCTCTCATGCCAGATATGACTCACGATTTCCTTCCGAGCTGACTCTGTGTAGCGGGAATTCTTCTAATGAGGGGTTCTTGTCTTCAGAGACTAACCACCTTTTCACACGAAACCACAAGATGAGTTTCCTTTTCTGACAAAAGCCAACACAGACTTGGAGTCGTGGGCAGCTGCTCAACACCACACCCCAGCTGCATTTCTCCAGAGGGGAACTGTTTCCAGGAACCTTCCACTCAGTAACATCAGACCCAGCTCTTCCCTCTGGCCTGCGCCTCATCCCTGGGGGTTTATTCCATTTTTCTCTCCTTTGTTTTCAAAGAAGTAAAACATCGTAGTGGTTCGGGACAAAACCCAGACTGCTTGGGTTCCAATCCTGCTTGCTACTTGTTTAGCTACGTGTCTACGGGCAAGTTACTTAATTTTTTCTACCCCCGATTCCTTTTCCTAAAGCCATGAAGATGGTAATAATAATAGCGGTAGGATTGTTGTCAGGATTAAATGAGCTAATACATACATAAAGTGCTTAACACAGTGCCTGGCGAGTAACAAGGTTTTTTAAAAGGTGCTTCTCCTGCTGTTGTTATTATTAGCATCACCGGTATGTTTATCCTTTCAACTCCATGTTCTGATTTTAAATAATTTACCATTCTGCAGCGCAAGGAACTCGCATCCTAGAGTACCACACCTGTGCATTTGCAAACATTTCTTGAGAGGTGACAGTATTACCTTTCCTGATCTGACAACAAATTCTCTCCCATTTGGCTTCCATTTTCCTGCTCGATTAGTTCTAAAAGTTTTCCTGCTACTCTTAGCTTTATTTCTTGGTTTGCTGCCCCTTCCCCCCCCAGGGCAGCCAGGCTAAGCCCTTTGTTCCTTGTTTTCTCTGTGAGGTTATTTTGTACTGTTTTCTACCCATTTCCATGGCTATTCCCTTCCCTTTCATCCTCCCCTTATAAACCATTTTGCAAGTCTCTTTGCAGTGCTTACTATTCACATCGGAACTCCCTCCAGGTTCTCGGTGTCTTTGTGTTAATGGAGTGTAAAGAATGCACTCAGTTTTCCAGATGTGCCCTCACCCATCACACTTGTTCTAAGAGAGACCAGGACCTCTTGTGTCACAAAGCGACACCCCCGTGTTGGCAGCTGCCAGTGACTCTGGCCTCTCTTGTTGCCTCCTGACATTGAGCCTCATTTGTAATCACCCCTGGCCTCTTTCAACATCACGCTTCCTGGCAGCGCTCTGCAATTGATTATCTGGGCTTCTAATTATTTCCCCCCAGATGTATTAAATCTCTTTCTCCTTCCCTAAGGTGAATTTTACTTTCTTGCCCAAAGTACCATTATATTACGAGTAGTCTGAAGGTTTTCTCTCCTTTGACACTCGTCACTCAACCTAACTCACTACTGTACGTGAGAGGTGTGAGTATCGCACTAGCCTGGCACCGACCCTCCGACCCTCCTTCTACGCCACTTCCCTTCCTGAGATGCCACTGGACACGCCCCTTCACAGCTGTTTGAGAAGGTGATGCGGGGTTAAGTGTCAGGACAAAGATCACAAAGACCTGATTATAATTATTTTTGACTTGAGGCCATGCTACTCTGTCCAGCACTATCTGTGCCAAAATACATAGAAAAATTTCCTTGAACTATCTGAAGCCAAGGCGTTTATTTTAAGTCAGCAATAGGAACTGCACAAAAGATACCCGATACTGTGGAGGAGTTAAATCTTACTTAATATAACAAATGATGTACTAGCTGAGCTTTTACTCTATGTAATTGATAGACTTGGGTTATAGGATTTCACTGGTTGCAACTAAAAATACACATAATTTTCAACCAATTAAATATTATGATTTCCTCTTATGTCAACTTGTACGCATGATTTTGGTTTCCCCAATTCAATTGTTAAGTCTAATGAGGACAGGGATCTTATTTTACCTCTCTTCATATCCCAGCGTCAACTGCAGTTTTAAGCATGCTGTGGTTCAATAAATACCTGTTTATGTACTTAACATGAAAATCTATAATACTATAACTCATAAAAATAAGAATACTAGTTTGTCTTTAGTAAGAATACTAAGTGAACTCTACATTAAAAAAATCCCACATTAGAGAATAAATATACTTGCCATAAGTAACATAAATAAATTTTATAATATAAAAAGACATCAAATTAGAAAATTCACTAATTTGTCCAGATTGTTTGTTGCAAAAATATTCTCTACAAAAGGATTTATGGTAGCTGTCTACTAAATATCGCCCCTTCCACTCCAGTGAAGTGTGCAGTAGAATTAGCAAGACTAAAATTTAATTCACATGCTATTTCATGTATCATGCATTCTGATTATAATTTGAACACTAACATTTTAAAAATGACTCAATATAATAATTACAGTGGTTATAATAAAATTACAGTATAATTTTGGGCAGGAAAGAAAACTTCAGAATCCTTCTCATCCAACCTCTGCGTTTTAATCTGTTGGAAAACTGGTCTTTGTACAAGTTTTCAAACGAATTAAAGGCAGAACTAGGACCCGCCTCCAGGCATCCTCAGTGTTTGTTCAGGGGTTTTTTGCTAACACTTGATGTTACCTCTGAAATGCGGATTATCACCTTTACTTTAAAACCATGCTAGGCTTCACATGCATGTCTATACCCTCACAAGAAATTTAAAGTAAAAACATTCTGAGCATAAAGTCAGGCAGGATATTCATCTTTATGATAGATAATCCGGTGCCATTCCCGGTTCAGTTGTCAGAACATTAAAATGCAATAGACATGTTACTGTATTTTCCCCTTCTCGAACATTTAAGCTGTTGTGGACTCATATTTTCCATGAGTAAGTTTAGAAAAATTTAGGCTATAGCCAGTCCAAAAATATGCCTAGTTCTGAAAAATAAAAATCATGTCCTACCACAGTAAATATAATACTGGATCAATTCGAGTCATTTAAATCCGTGTGTTCTGGATTCCTCCCCAGATAAGTCTCGTAGTACTTTGTCCCCTCGGAGCTGATCTTCATAAATCTGATGGCTGCTTTGTGTTTTCTCTCAATGGGCATTTATGTATAATGCATATTTCAGTCTCCTTCATTATTTTTCTTAGGTTCTCAGCTAAATGTTCCAAATAATGTATTCATTATTAAGAAAACGATAAAATATACCTTGGCTCTTTTCTGACTAGTCTAGAGACTCATAAATAATTGCACTGGTTTAATACCTATTCACCAATTCTCTTAATTTCCCAAGGTGCCTGTCATCTTGATATGCTTATTTGTCTATTTTCAACTGTGTCAATGTCCCTGCTTAGATCAATAATTATCATTACAAAGACATCTTTACCTCCCAATTGTCTCAGACACTTCAATATGTTCCCAGCAAAGATAAATTTAAACTCTACAGATCTCTATCACTGCCATTTTAGTCTTCCATTTATAATTGTTCTGATTTATTAATGAGCACATCAAAACTCATTTTCTGCACTAAGTATTTGGGTAAGTCCTTGTTACCCTTTAAGAAATTCCTGTTATTTTGTAGGATGACTCACTCTAAATTCCAGTATTACTTAAGAGTCTCGACCCCTGGGGAGAAGGTTGGCTTCAGAATCTCCCTTAGTTTCCAAGAACAAACCCCCTCTCCCTGGAGAAGACAGCTGAATGAACAAAAGGTCAGACACTCGCCATGGCAAAGCCTTATGATGTGCAGTTTTGTCCTAGACCTAACTGTGAGGTTAAGGCAGCAAACCAGACAGAGCCCTGATGCCTGGCCTTCCCCTTAGGATGTCAGATGTGGCACTTCAGCAAGTCACCTTAATCTTGTGGGTCTAAGTTTTCTCGTTTGAAAATAAGGGAATCAAACTAAATTATGTCTGAGTTTTATTTCAAGCTCTTGCAATCCATTGTAGGGTGGATACCGGACAGCTCAATTAAAACAAGTACCAGAACACACTATCCCTCTTAGAAGCAACTGAGTTGTTTATATCTTTGTGACCCAAGGTACTTTGTAACGGGTGGTGTTTCCATTTTTGCTTTTGCCATCAGGAAGCTTGTTTTTAAATATGCAGCCTTTCACATAGGTTGTATACTAACCTTTGCCTTGACTTTAACTACTTCTCTTCATTTCCATTTGCCAGGGTCCTTACTGTGCTGTACCCTAGTTTGTTTTATGTGTCTCTGTAGGGCACTTTGGAGTGAGGCATGATAGATACACATGCGGAGAAGTAAGACAATGGGAAGAGGAAAAACTTTGGAATCGATGTGCTAGATTCATTCTATCACTGACCAGCCTGTGTTCTTAGACAATGAACTCTCTCGAGTAACTATTTTTTCACCGGTAACATGGGCAAATCCTTTCTTTCAAGGTTTCTTTTAGAATTAGGTGACAAAACTTAGCTAAAATGCCTGGTATAGGGTAGCTAATGTCTTTCTTTTCCCCTTTTCCACCCCAGCTTTATTAAGATACAATCGATGATCAAAAATTGTATATTTTTAAGGTATACAGCCTGATGGCCCAATATACATAAACACTGTGAAATATTTACCATCACCAAGCCAACCAATATATCCATCACTTCACCTTTACCATTTTCCTCCTCCTCACTCCCCAAGGTGAGAACCCCAAAGATCTACCCTCTTAGCAAATTTCAAGTATACGCTATAATCTTGTCAACTACATTCACATTGCTGTGTGAATGTCTCCAGAACTTACACATCCTCTTTTCCCCTTTCTTGGATTAGCCCTGAAACAAATTAGCAAACCCCAGTTGAGCGATCCAGTCCTGGCAGGACGCTCTGAGTCACCTTGCATCTCCGCTTATTACGGACCTCATTCATTTTGCTCTGGATACAATAACAGTGCCAACCCTCCAAGCTGCTTGTCCACTGCTAGGGATTAAATTATAGGGAGTCCGGGAGTTGAAAGGTCCTGATCTCACGCAACACTTTCCAGGAACAAAACAAAACTGGGTGGTTAAAATCAGGAACCAGGCATTAGGGGGATCACTGTTGATTCTGCTTCCAAGCTGGTCACAGAGTTTTTGAAATCCCCACCTCAGTTATGAAATAGAACCAGGTCCATTTGCTGTGTGCAGCCCTACAGGGATGCTTGATGGATTTGCAAATTGCTTTAGAGCTCTCAGATGGAAGGTGCTATAAATTTAAATCACTTATGTGAGAAAACACACTCAGGATAAGGCGTTCTGAGTAACCTAGTTTCTTTCCTAAGTATAAGCAAACACCCTTGGGATTCATGGGAAGATCTTCCTCTGTGAGTGGCTATCTTAAAATACCTGTGAATGACAATGCTGTCATATTCACAATGAATATTTTCATCTATAAATAACAAGTATTAAGTGCCCACAGGGCGCTCTGCAAAGGAGCCAATGGCCACATGCTTCCTAAGATCAGTGGGAAAGATTGATTTCATTTTTGAAAGAGAATTAACAGAATACATTTTTCTAAAATCCTTTACTTTTAAATCTTTGGGCCAGAGAATCTGTAAAATCATTTCCAAAAGCTTTAATGATAACAACATTAATTCTTATGAATAAATCCAGGTGGTTCTGAAAAATCTATTTTGCACTGTTGCCCCGCAGAAACACCCCTGCTTCCTCTCAGGAAGAGATGCTGAGAGCATCTAAGTGTTGGCAGAATGAAGGTGTTGGCAGGGGGTCGGGAGAGCAGCCTGACTGGAAGGACTCTTGCTTCTTCCTTAGAAAGACTGGCATGATGTCATGACCTCTCTTGGACGAGGTGCCCAATTTTTAGAAGACCAACTAACCCAAACCTTCCTCAGGCCTTATGGAGGTTAAACAATGAGAGGATGTAGAGCAATTGACTTCCTTTCTTGGAAGATAGAGGTGAACATCTGAAACCTCAAATGGCTACAATGTAAGCTAAAAACCCTCCAAATTTTACTAAATAAATGCATCAATAAGATATGTGTCATTGATTTGTTCATTTAGTGATTTAATAATTCAGTAAATGATTGTAATCATCTGTGTCCCAGACCCTGAGGAAGGGGTTAAGCAGTTGATAATTTCTTACTGAAACAATCAGCAGAAATTTGCCAACATCTAAGACAAGCCTCCAGCTGTACCATGATCCCTTGAGATTTGGGAGGTTGAGGTAAATAGGCAAATGGAGTGAAAATTTATCGGTGGTAGGTTCTCCTGGAAAATTCCAAATGCTAGGTGCTCTGATGGGTAAAACATTTTCATAACATGTCCACTGAGAATCATTCTGACTTTTCCCTAAGGCACCTCTCCTTGGTACATCATTCAGAGTCAAAAAGTGGGGGATGGGGAGGACACTGATACAGACGAGAACAGCCTAAATACTTCCACCAAGGAACTGATCGGAACTTCATACATCCCATTACACACTGCCTTTCCCTGTGTCTAAGATGTTTTATCAAGGGGTCAGGGGCCAGGAAGTCCACCCTTTACCTGTTCTGTAGCCAGTGTTGTTAAGATATACAGCAAAAGTCCGGGGTTCATGCATCGCCTGCCACGAGGGTGAGGAGCAGTTCTCGTTGTTGGTGTAGACATTGTGGTTGTGCACATACTTTCCGGTGAGCATGGAGGACCGGGATGGGCAGCACATGGGCGTGGTCACAAAGGCGTTGGTGAAGGTGGCCCCTCCATGCTCCATAATCTTTCTCGTTTTGTTCATGACTTGCAGGGACCCTGAAAGGCACAATTCCAGTGTCGTTTGGCAGAGCATGCCACATGAAAATTTACATCTTGTCACTCAGTGACTCCGTTCCCCTGATTTATTAATTTCCTTCCCTTGGTTTGAAGAACTCTATTAATTTGAGCAGTTCTCATTTCCAGAATAAAATTAAATACCTGGGATCTTACCATCTCAAGTATTTTGCAGAATAATAAACACATTCTAGCTTCTCCTCCTCCCCTTAATCACAAAGGAAAAAATATGCAAGCTAATCTGATAATTAAAGCCAGAATTCTAGATACGGGGCAGATTCAAAGGCCAGCTGTCCTTTGAAGATTACACAGAACAGTAGCCTGTTGCACAGAGAGTCAGGCTCCCTGGCCCATGACACGGGCGCAAAGCTAGTGACAGTGCAGAGACAGCTAGATCCAGTGTCTTAATCACATGAAATAAAAGAGGAAAACCTCTTTTCTACTAAGTAAAAGTCCCTCCAAAATGCCTGTATTTAATAAAAAAAAAAATCTTCAATGTAACTTGGTATCTTCTAGCAAATTCACCAAATGCCTACCAGTTTTGCTATAAGGACGGCACTAGTTTATATTTGCACCTGTTTACATGTAATTTTAAGAAACAGGTTGTTTGCTTGTGAAAGAGCTGTGATTCTATTGCACTCAAAAGTATGTGCATGGCAGCAAAACATTTTGTTTCAACTTTAAAAGATAAAATTATAGCATAAGATTGCTGAGGAAGAAAAAAATTCTATTTCCATTACGCTATCCAGCCAAACACTGCAGCTGAAACACATCCAAATACTGCAGAAAAAGCACAGGCCAGAATTCAATA
Organism: Anoura caudifer; assembly: GCA_004027475.1. NCBI lineage: Eukaryota > Metazoa > Chordata > Mammalia > Chiroptera > Phyllostomidae > Anoura > Anoura caudifer. Next base: position 74,252 of record PVKU01005237.1, read on the forward strand.
GTCTTTTCAGGACTTGTCAAGAAATGCACTACAGAGCCCCACCGCCAAGCCCACTGCGTTTGAATCCCAGAGCCTCACATTTCCAACAGGTCCCACTTCTTCCAAAGAAAGGGGGAAAGTCTATGCAGTTTTCCAGCAAGGAAGGAAATCGTAATGCAATCCAGGCAAGCACTCCCAGCAGAAGAGAAGCGTGCCAGCATCCAAAAAGCCACAGTTTGCCTGTTTTTTTTTTTTTTTTTTTTTTTTTTTTTTTTTTTTTTTTTTTTTTTTTTTTTTTTTTTTTTTTCACATACTGGCTTTTACTATTTACATGAAACATACACGAACACAAGGGTTTCTAACTGGGTCTCATTAGAACTCCCTGAAATATGCCTCACTTAGGAGGATCCTAACTGCTTTTCCTCCCCTGGGTGGTGTCTTCAGGGGACCCCTCAACCTTTTTGTGATCAGCAAATAACATGTCAGGAGCACCTGTTTCAGGCTGAACATGCTATCAGCTTTGCACTCCGGGCTGGTCCCCAAGTGTAGCATTAACAAAGGAAATGGAAAATTCTCTGCTGCCTCTGGTCTTCAGTAGTGAGCTACCTAGAGGAGAACCTACATATAAAAATCCTTGGGGGTAGTTGCAAAGCAACGTGCACATCAGAGTGTGGATACAGCAGTAGCAGCACCTCTGAAGTTAGAGGGGACCTGGAGTGAATGTTTAATAGGGTCCTGGAACGAGAGCTGAGGACAAAGAGAGGGAGGGAGAAAAATGTGCAATGGGTGAAGTGGGTTGTTGGGAGAATGGAGAGGATGCTAAGAAGCAGAGTGATGAGTACCCCACATTGATTTCCTGGAATTGAATAGAATACGGAGGAGAAGGCTCTTAAAATGTGGGAAGCAGAATTAGTGAAGGGCTTGGAGGCTGGGTAGAGATGTTTGGATTGCATAGAATAGACAAAATAAAAGCTGAGTAGGTTCTTTGCCAAAGGCATAAACAACCCGGCAAGAAAAGAGTCTTTGAAAGGTGTTGCTGTGGCAATGTGACCATGGAGGACCGTGCAGAGGGATAATACACTGGCCCGTGAAGGATACAGCCCAGGGGTCACTGAAGCCATCAGGCCACAAGATGGTAAGAAGCTGAACTGGACTATGTCACTAAACTAGAGCAACTCTACAGAGCAGATCAGGAGACACTGTAATGCATCAGAGGACCATGAGTTGACTAATAGCTCAAAGCTTTCAGCATGGGAAGAAAGCCTGAAAAAATTGTTTCACTGTTGGTCAAAACATAACTAAGAAGAAATATGCCCGATAGATCAAAGAAGTTCATTTTAGAAACAATGCATTTTGTTTTGGCTGATCCCACAGGGGAAGCCTCCTGGAGATGAAGAGATGACTAGGGACATGGTCCTGGGGGAGAGTGACAGGCTCCTGCCGAAGTCTATCACTTAGTCCCCTCTCCTCTTCAGATACCCACAGTGCTTACTCATCAAATATCTCGAAGTTTTGAAAAACTCAGAAAATATTTGTAGATGGATCTTCATTGCCTAATAATCTCTTTATTTCAAAGAATGAGCTCTCAGAGTTTCCTTTATCAGCTTAGCTAAATTCAAATTAAAAAAATGCAGTTGGAAGCCATCTTCCAAGGTCCTGAATCCCAAAGGTACAAATGCCAGTGTATAGCTCCATCTGGCCTTCAAATATGGACCAGGAGGTGGAAATCTGATCTAAGGTCAAATAATATAAAAACGGGCTAAAACTTAACCTAATTCAGATCTCTGGAATTGCCCCAGCCAGGACTCTCCTCATTGTAAGAACTGCTCTTTTCTTAATTAACTGAGCTGATGGTGTTGAGGTCCTTAACAATCCCTGCCAACATTCTGCTTCCAACTAGTCCCCTCGTCTAAGGTATCAATGAAGACATTCGGGCCCTGCCGTCACCATGGCCACTGCAGCTCCATCTTTGGGGCCCCTAAAAGTGGGCACCTGGCTTGAAGATTCTCAGTGAAGAGGAGATTCTGAGACAACCCTTCTCAACCTTAAACATCACCTGCAGAACACGTTAAATGCCAGAATCCTGGGCCTACCCAAAGATACTGACTTAGTAGTTCCAGGGAAAAACCCGAGCATTTGCACTTGTAACAAGCTCCCTGTCTGTGGGCCGCACTTGGAGAAGTATTCTAGGTTGGACAGAGAATCAGGGAAGCCTACGGCTGGAAGAGACTTGAGTGGCTGCCTTGTTTTAAATGACCTAAGTGCCTTAGAGCATTTCCAAGGCCGTGGGATGCTACAGAGAGGAACACACTGATTTTATACTTACTCTCAGGTTCTCGAGTGCTCCACATTCATAAACTCGTTTAATCCTGACAGTAACCCTTTGCAGTGGTGCTACTATTGATTACTCCCACATTACGGATGTTAAAACTGAGGTGTAGAGGCTTAAATAATGTGCGGAGGGCCACACAGAGCCCAGAGAGAAATCCAGGCCGCCTGCTCCAGAGACTGTCTCCTCAGCTCCATGGAGGCTGAGCACTGGCTGTGACATTGATGTTTTCAAGACAGAGAAAGAGAAATGGTGTCTGCGTGCAGTCAAGATATGCCTCCCTTTATGTAGCCTCATATTTTGCATCCTCTAGCCTCTTAGGGGAGACACTAACAGACACTAATGCCTGCTTTCTGCTCTCCTGAGGCCTGGAGGGATCTCAGTAGCTGAGGCCTGGGTGAAAGGTGAGTGGGCTGAGGATGGGTCTGTCTTCATTCAGTGGCTGACAGCCACACGGGCGTTAAACACCGCCTCTGGGCCCAGCGGGTTGCCCGGCTAGATGCAGAGGACGGAGTGCAGGAGTGGTACCCGGAAGGTACTTGGCTGAGCTCGAGTGCAGCAGCGAGGTGGGCAGCAGCGAGGTGGGCAGCAGCACCTTCTTTCTTATGGTTGTGCGATGACTAATGCTGGTCTATAACACTGCCTTGCTCTGCCTCTGTGGCCACGTGATCGAACCATTGATTTTTCATTGGGAAATGCTACCAAAAACTATTCCATAATATGACTCAAAATCATGCATTTACAGCTGTTGAGAGGAGTAGATGGGACAATGTTCCGTCCGACTGTTGGAAGGGCAACGATGTCCTTTGTTTTAAGCTGAAGCTCCTCACCTCTCTGGGTTTCAGGCCTTGGTGCCTAAAATGCGAATTGTGTTGGTTCTTACTTACCTATGAGAACACTGGTTTCATAGGAATGACGTGAAGCTTAAGACGGAAGACTGAACAAGTCCCACAGCAGGGCTTAGGAGGCTAAGAGTGAGACGAGAGAGCGAGCCTGGGACTTGAAGTTGTGGAACAACATCTGACTTTGCCACAGATTGGCTTGAGCACATTATTTACTCTCTTTTTTAAAATTTGTGTTTTCTATCTGAAAAATGGAGCTAATAATAGTTCCCCTGCATAGTTCACAGTATTGATGAGGTGTGCTCACCTCCACCCCAGGTTTAGTTTTCTCCTGCCTCTCCCGTCTCCCTCTCTGTAATCTACATCTTAATTCCAAAAGGTGGGATAAGAATGAAGAGGTTGCCATAGACTGAATGTGTCCCTGAAAATCCACATTTTGAAACCTAAGGCCCCAAGGGATAGTAGCAGGAGGTAAGGCCATTGGGAAGTGATTTGGTCATGAGGGTGGAGCCCTCATGAATGGGATTAGTGCCCTTCTTTAAAAAAAAAAAAAAAAAAACTGCGGAAAGCTCCCTTGCTCCTTCCACCACGTGAGGACACAGTGAAAAGACAGATATTTATGAACAGGAAATGGGTCATCACCAGACACTGAATCTGCTGGTGCCTTGATCTTGGACTTACCAGTCTCCAGACTGTGAGAAAGAAACATTGTTTATATGCCTCCAAGCTGCCTAGTCTGTAAAGAGTACATTGTTATCACAGCTCAAATGGACTAAGACAGAGGTCAAACTACTTTTTCTGTTCTTTAAGACTTAAAATGTTAATGCTGGCTGACAGTTAAAAACAACAATTCTCTCCCCCACCACTCAAACCACCCTCCCTCATTAAGCAAGACATTTGACTTCATTATTGTTCAAAGTTGTCCTGTGAGGTGGGAGCCTGGTGGGGACTGTGGGGGCCTGGGGATGCAATGAAGGGCCTGAAATTAGGTCCAGCAGCTGGCGTAAGGACACTGCTAATTGGGCTGGCTTGAGGACAGGGAAGGTCCAGGCCACAGCTGAATCTCAGGGCTGGCAAGAAAAGCTGTCCCAGTGCCAGAGTTCCAAGTTGGGGCTGCGGACATCTGCCATTGCTCCTGCAAGGGTGGGGAGGCAGTGACGGCATTCGGCCGTGGTCCAGGATGCTGCTCAGTCAGTGGTGACCGGGAGGGGAGAAGGGGCGCTCTTCAGGAATCCTGCAGGACCCACCAAGCTCGCAAGTTTGGTAGTGTTACAAATCCAGGCTCCAAGACGAGTACTTTGGGTGGATTAACTGATTGGCTATTGGAACTGCACAGAACCTTGGCCAGGAATTTAAATCATTCTATACTCTCTGACCTATTTATTCCTAAATCACCTATGTGAAAAGGTCAAAGAGAAAATGTCCCACTAATCTGAATGACTTAACCAAAATTACATAGAGAGTCTGAATTACTTTATTTACATGTTAAATTTTACAGCAAAGCTTAACCTTTCCTCATCAACTTTCTTAGGATTTGATGATTCAATATTTTATACTGTCAAACATTAAAATTTTCATCAAGCATATTTATCATGTCCAGGGAAACTCACAAAACCTGAAATTCAATAATAACTACTGTCATCAGCATCTCTTAAGGAAACCCCAGGCATGTGGGATTCGTATACACCTGGCCTCCCGGAGAGAAACATCCCTGTGCGGGTTGTAACCATACAGGGTTTGATGAGTGACAACAACAAGCAAACACAACTCTTTAATTGTACAGGGTTGTTTCTAAATGTCATTGTCTTGTGATGGGGAAGGGCTAATGCTTTAAATATATAAATGGTCAGTACTGAACACATCATTGCTATTTTTTTTATACAGCATGGAACCTTAAACAGGGACCTTTCTCATATTAAACATGGTTTTATTGATCTATTAAACATTTTGGTTCTGAAAGCATAAGAAAAAAGTAACATAATAAAACAGTATACCTACTTCTAGCCCAGGCATGTAATTGATAGAAAAACAAAACAAAACAGATTCTTCAGCTAAAACCAGAGGCAGAGAATCAAGTTGGGGGAAAAGAGACCAAGAAACAGATAATAAATCTATCTGGAATGTTTCCAGGTCGCTAGGACTCATTCTATTTTCCTCCAAAGGCCATTAAAAGTGGAGACTAGTCTCTTCAGGGGATGGAAATGAAATGTCTACAGAGTTAGACAGAGAAGGTGGGCAAGTGAAGGCAGACAGGTATAAAAAAAAATTACAGGGTTTTTGCCTTTTCACATTTGATAGTGATATGAGTATCCAGAACTCTTCCCTGACTAAGGTCGACCACAGTGTGGGCATTTTTATAAGCAGACTGCTCCCTGGTCTGAGTGTTGGGGGCCATGGAGAGTTGCGGGGAGGGACCGCGATGGCATGGGGAGGACATGCTCCACTTCCTGGGGGCAGCTTCAACTCCCCTTCCAATCTGACAGATGGCTGCCTCATGGGAACGCACACCCTCATTCTTCTGAATTTAAGAAAAGGAGAAATCTGGGTTTTTCTTGTAACATAAAATCACCTGATTTTTAACATGTTGCTTTGATTTTAAAAAGTATGCTTGTCCAGTAAAACACATCTAGGTACTAGTTCTGCACTACAGATACCATTTTGTGACCTCTGTTTTAAAAAATCAAAGTATTTCCATGTATCCATGGTTTCTCGGTTCCACTGTGATCTACAGGAAGCATTGGTGGGATCAGCATTACTGAGACGTTAGCATCAGCCCTATTTCCTAAGAATATAAGGAACGCCACCGCGAGTCAGATCAACGGTACAGCCAGTTCAACAGTCTGTTTCTCAGGATGGTGCCAAGGAAGCATTTGGGAAAGATTTACACCCACATCCCTTTGTCTCTAGTCCTCAAAAGTTAGGGTAGTCCCACGAGCATTTCTGATTTTCTTGACTTTGATTCATAAAATATCCCAAGTGCAGGAATAAAATAATATAAACAACACATCTACTAGCTTTAGCAAAGCTTAACATCATAGGTGCTTCAGATATATTTTTTTAATTATAAAATAAAATGTGGATAATCAATGCTCTCGGTTACCACTCCTTCCCCAGAGGTGCCGCCACCCCAGACGCCAGGTTCATCACGCCCATGGCTTCCTCCCAGCTTCGAATGGTGTGAATCTTCCACCCATGAGCTTAGTCTAAAAGCCTAAACTATTTACACAACCGAATAACCTCTTAAGTTGTAGAAAAAACAAATCCAGAAATAGGGAACCACTGACCTCATTTAATCTTTCCACATAATTTAGTTTTCTTCTGGAATAATGATCTTTGTCCTACCCACCCAACTTGGGTGGGATGGCAATAAAATGCAATAATGAGAACAAATGTTTGGAAAAAGATAAAGCATTATCCACATGCAAGGTTCCAGCACTTTTACTAATGAGTTCCTTCTATGTCTTACCCCCTTTGCAAAGTACTAGTTTATTTTATTTGTCCTCAGACAGAATTGAGGGAGTAGCCCCCGTTCTTCCTGAATAAGAGCTTTCCTTCCCAGCTTGATTCCATAAACTTTGATTAAAACCCTTCTCAGACTTTGTCTTTCCAGACAAAGAGGTGGAATTGTTTTATTTTTTCCCAAAAGGAAAAGTATTCTATTGCAATTTCCTAATTGTTTCTCTAAGACTTTTCTGAGCCTGTTATATATTTCTGGAGGCACAGGAGCCAAACTTGCCTGCGGTATTACAGGTGCAAAAAGTTTTGCTTCGGTGAAAACTTGTTTAAGTACTTGAACAAAAGTACATGCAAGTAAACAAAACAAAACCCATCCATATCAAAACTACAATGAGATACTTCCTCTCACCCATTAGGATGGCTCTTGAGGAAGAAAATTTTAATTTTATAAGATGAAAGAAATTCTGGAGATTGGTTACACAGCAATGTGAATGTACTAAACTATACACTTGGAAATGACTAAGATAGTAAAAAAAAGTCTATAGCAGTAAGGCCTTATAAGAAATTATGAGAACATTACAAAAGACTAGGCAAAAGTCTCCATCAAGCAGTATCCCCTACCAAGAGCTCAGTCTTTCTGCTGTAGATGGAGGTTATCCACAGTTCACTGTGGTTCATCACCAACCTATTTTGCCAACAAGGTAATAAGACCCAACATATGCATCTGTCGTCTCTCTCAGAACCTAGAACATTCATAAGCATTTCCAGGTGGTCTTTAGGAAGGGCTCAAAAAATATTTGTTGATGGACTCATTGATGGAAGGGATCATGGTTAAATGTGTGGCTAACGCGGGTCCTAGTTTTACCATTTACTAGCTGACCAGAGCCTACGCGACTTCTCTAGGCATCATTACTGAGTTATTGTGGAGATAAACTGGGCAATTTCTTAGTATAGTATTGGGCTAGAAAAATCATGGAAGAAGGCAGAGGTAAACATTTAAGGAACAACTGGGTTGACTAAACCTGGTCTATGACCCTTTACCATTATATCCATGTACCTCCAGTAGAGGCCAGTACTTAGCAATTTTTCAGTAAATAATTGTTGAATGACTGCATTAACTATACAATAAGGGTGTAATTCTGAATTCTGTTAAAATAAATTGAATAACTCCTTATATATTTTAATAACAAGCACTGTATACTCAATAGATCATGACAGATACCTGTATTCATTTCTGGGAATTGTCTTAGCTTTTCAGGCCCTTGCAGGTCTATTTCAAGTTTATTTAGCGCCTGCTACATTTATAGCACAGTCTCAGCATCAGAAATGCAATCTGAACCAAACACATCCCTGGCCTCTAGCTGCTCTCAGGCAAGTGGAAAAGACAATTACGGAAGCACAAGGGGGATGAAAGGCCACACAGGAGGCATGTCCAAGGTGGTGCAAAGGACAGTTCCATCGACCCGGCTAGAGGGGAGAGTGGTTTCGGTGAGGGGAGACCCCTCAGGGCAAGGCATTGGAACTGGGTCATGAAGAACAGAGAGAGAGCTACTCCAGGAAGGGAAAGGGGAAAACGGCAGTGGGGACCAGTTGTGCAAAGGCATGAAATACAGGTGAGGGAGATGAAGCAACCAAATACCTTCAGGGAAGTGTAAGTTGTTTCCACGAAGCACAGAACAAAAGTGGGGGTAAGAGAAGTAGCCTCACAGAAACAGGCGGGAGCCAGACAGCCCAGAGCTCATCCGCTGGCAGCGGAGAAGAGAGGAAGAAGCAGGGAGGGAAGGTCTGTAGATCTTGGCTTTAGCAGAAAGCATGGATATGAGATGTTAAGGAAGGCGAATTCAAACATGTTCACATCATTTTATTTGCTCTGTAAGTGATTAAAACCTGAAACCACCAGCCACATACACACTAAAGTCATACCTGCAAGACCTTTCACTCTGGCATATTGCCTGAAAAAACCCATACTCTCGTTTAAAAAGTGTAGTGAGAAAGAGCAGACTCAGTGACTCAACCTCAACGATCATTATCCCTCTGGCTTCTCGTGCATTCGCTTCCCGCTGAACCCAAGGAATTCACTTTGTTGGAATTCTATCGTTTGGTTTCAAATTGGAAACCAAAGTTCTCTTCCATGTAGATCACGTTCCAGCATGGAGGGTTTTAAACTCAAGAACCCTAAGCAGCAGAGCTCTGTAAAGAAGGCTGGCGCTCGGCTAGCACCGGATCAAAAAGATACTAGTGTCAGCCAAGTTGAGCGTGACGGATAGATAAGCCCACTGAGTGATGCCCGGCAGTGAGGAATCTGGGTCCAGGAATGGAAATGAGATGTGGTGACAACTTGTCAGGGCAAGATTTTTTTAAAAATCTGTCCTGGGGTAGCCTAGAAGAACTTGACCCTAGGCTTACAGGCAAGACCATGGAGCTGGCCCAATCGGAGGGTGGGAAGATGAGACACCCAATCAGATGATACAGAAGCTAAGCTGGGACCACTGTATTTTGGCGGGCTCTCTTAAGTGCTCAGGAACTGGCTCGGATGAGCTAAGTCTTTAGAAAGCATCACGTCTAAGGTGGTAGTAGTGAAATACTACCAAAAGGTATGTAGAATACAGCAAATTTCAATCACCTAACAAATATTACAAGCTGTGAATAAATCATTCACTCTAATACTAATTAACCACTGAAAGTTCCTCTAATATCTGTCTACGTTCATATTCATTGCATAGAATTCCACTCATAGTCTCCTACTCTTTGAAACAACTGCCCCCCCCCAAAACAAAACAAAACAAAACAAAACAAAAAACCCTGACCAAGGGTTTCCAAGGTCCCCCATCAAATCCTTGACTTCTATAATATTTAATCTGGGCTTACTCCCTTCCTTCTTCCCCCTGTTCTCTTAGCTCCCCCCCCCACCCTGCTGTTTCAAAAGCTTAAGACAGAAAAGTAATGTTGAAACACAAACCAAATGCCTTATACTTAACACAAGTTCATTTTACAAACTAGGTCATTGGTTAAGGTGGTATAATTAGGTGCCCAACCCCCACATGTGCACTGACAGTTATTGAGAAGGGTCAGCAAATCACTGGAGCAAAAGAGACCAACAAGCGAAAAATCGGACATCTCACCCAGCTCCACGTCTTGGTCGTCAGTGAGCACGAGAATAATGTTGGGTCGGATGTTCTTTCGTTCCTGCGGCACCCGCCCTCTGAACCTCGGGGATCTGACCGTGGAACCGAGGCTGCGCAGCAGGCCCGTGCCCAGGACAGCCAGGACCAGAGCCCAGCAGGAGCAGCTCCTCACGTTTGGTCCCATGTCGCAAACCGGCCAGAACCTCTCAGCCTCCTGGTTTCTGCAGGTCTGAGCAGTCAGGGAAAAAGCGAGAGGGAGAGACTGAAACGAAATCCAAACCCCAAACACAGTTGCAGGAAAAGGGCTTCAGCTAAGTGGGACCTGGCACATTCGCTGGCGGAGAACGGGCTGCGCATGAGTCAGAAGCAGCAAACCCTCGCAGGCGCTGGGTCGTTTTTTAAGCACTTGATTATTTTGCAAATTCACTTTTGTCCTTTATTCTCATTCCAACTTTTCCTATTCCAGTTCATTGCCAAAATATCACTTCCAACACAGGGCTCCAATGCAAAAGCTTTCTGACAAGAGCTAATACCTTAAATTAGGTATCCGGGTTGAAAAATCGATTGCTCTACTCAGGGGTGTTCAGCACATCTGTAGATGGGGTCCTGGAAGGGGGAGAAAAAAAATACAAGGAAAACATCGGTCAAAGATTTTGGTTACAGGTTTTTGGCCTGACATAGTCTCTTAAAACAGCATATTATAGTCTGTATATTATATATACATGTATGGTATATATAATATTAATACATATATATATATTTTCCTCTGTCCTCCCAAATGAAGAAACAGAAGGAAACAACATTCAGAAGTGCTAACAAATGACTCAAAAACACCTTCATTCCATAATCAGCTCCATAAACCGGCACAGCCTCAGCCCCATTCACACCCTAATTGTACTTTAAACATCTCCCCCCAAACTAATGATGGAGCAGGAAGAGCCAGCAGCGCCTGTGAAACCACAGTGCATCTGGAGAGCACATCTGGGGGGCATCTGGCGCGAGGGGGCGTGCTGGGGGAGCGTTAACTCACCTGCATAAGATATTGAGTACTTATCGAGTAGAATGAAACTCAAAGCTGTCATTTGTCATCTGCATTATGTCACTCACTACCCAGGAGAGTTCTTTCTGCTGATAAAGACTTCATAGGAAGGAGGGCAATTTTTCCCAGCCTCTGAAAACCTTCTAACTGTGCTCCATCAATCACCAGGGGAAGAGGCGCTTCCTCGGAGCAAGGCTGGTCCCTCTGTCCAGCCCGTGTCTTCAGTGCGCTGGCGCCCAAGGGGACAGAGCCCTCCTTTGACTGTCAGCACCGGCCTCACTATTAGCCAGAGACCCGGTGCAGCGCCACCCGCGCAGAGGTTGTGCTGTGCTGCCGCAGATCTAAACCTGCAACACGAAGTGACTGATTGGCTCTGAGGCTGAGGGTTAGCGGCTACCCTTCCACGTTAAAAAATACATAAAATCCAGAGGGAGCGCTGCAAAAATCTTTGCCAGTCTGCACAAGAGGAGAGAGTTTGGAAGGGCTGGGAAATGCCCCTTCACTTTGGAACACTCACCTGCTGCAAGCTTTTCTCTTGGACTTTTGAGAGATGGCAAAGGACTCATTACAAAAAAAAAAAAAAAAAATCTGCCTCTAGGATGTCACAAGGAAACATCTGTATGGGAATTTACGCTGCCCTAAAGTTAATTAGATGGCAGCCCCCTTCATCAGCTCCTCTGTCTCCACATACTTGAGCGTCTATATTTTGATTGGCAACAATAAGCTGGCGTCAGATAAATAAACATAAAGACTGAAGAGTGAGTAGCGCGGTAGCAGGAGGAGGGGCTCCGTGGCTCACTTCCACGCCTGCAGTGCTGGAGGGTGGCATAGGGCATGAAAGAAGACAGACTGTGTCCTGTTCACGCCTGCCACACACAGCATTTTGTTTACATCAACACACACGCCCCTATTATTTTAAACTTTATGAGTTGTTTTGTAAACAATTCCAATGCTTTTCACTCTGCAGCCTGCAATTATTAAGAGAAGGGGGGAGGAGGGAGGGAGGAAAAGAGGGAGAGGGAGAGAAACTCAACAAGAAATAGGTTTTTAAACAAAAAAATCTAGCATCTGCAGTGGGACAATCTCGACTACACGATCTGCAGAGCAACCAACAAGCCCCCTCAGATGGGTCCTGCAGCTCTGAGAGTCCTCGTGTACGGGCTTTTGGGGAAGAACTCGGGGTTATTTCAATGATTGCTGAGCATGCTGAACACTGCAAGCCCGCAATTGTTCTGCACCAAGTTTTTGGTTTCTGTGCATTTGTTTCAAATCATGAGAAAACTGATATGAGCACAAAAGGACAGGAAAACGAAAGAAATAAGGTATCAAACAATGGCTTTCTCCCACTGACTGTGCCCTAGGCTCTCTTAAATACAGAAATTTCTCAAGAGGGTGGGTCTTTTAAGCAGCCAAACTTTGCTCACTTCTCAAATCCTGCAAGGGTGGGTGAAGACAGTGAGCAGGGCTTTCTATCATCGTGTAAACCAACCTCTGCGGGTGGTAGTGACCTGGTCAGGACAGTCCGGGCCTCTCCGTGTGGAATGAGCAGTGACGCTGGGAGCTCAGCTAATCAGCCACACACACAACTGAAAATTCTCGACAATTAAGATGCTGATAATATTCCCTGGAACGCAATCAAAATTACTGGCTATTCTTCTCTTTATCTTATTTACTTTACTTCTTCCTTTAGGAAAAAGGATATTAGCACTAATGGTGCCTTACATAAACTACATGGAGAGTCATTTCCTAATAAAAAGGGAGACACAGTAGGTGTTTTTTGGTGTGTGTGTGTTTCCCCTATAAAATGACCTTACTTTCTGCAGAGTTGGTAGAAGAGACCTACGTTTCTTCTGCCACAGTTTATCATCGATTCAGGGGATTTGTATGTAAAAGCCTGGAACTGAGCAGTAAAGAGCTTTCCGACAGGTCTGTCCAGCCGGAGCGCTGCATCCTTCATCCCACCTCCCTGCACTCAGACGCACAAAACACACCACTGTGCGGAAACTGCACACAGACAATTCTGTACTCAAAAACGACCCTTTAAAACCTGTCATCTTTTCCAGAAGGAAAAGAAGTCACGAAGCAGAAGAAAAAACACCATCAGACAAAATGCAGAACTTGACAAAGAAGACAAGGATGCAATGTTTGAGTTGGATACTTTGTGGTGGACGACAAGTGTCCCTAGAGACTAACAATTTGTCTGGAGAATTAGTAGAAAGTGGGAGAAATGTAAAGAGAGGTTTTTCTCACACACGGGAAGGGAGCTCTGAAGCCCGGTGCTCCAAGCCCTGGAGTGGAAACACCAGTTGTAGTTCCGGCCAATCGGTGTGGAAGTTTTGCAGCACTTCGTTCAGGGCCATCAACCCAAAATCTGAATGTGACCTTAAAAGTTTCAAGTCACATACAAAAGAAAAAAAAAAAACAAAACAAAACACTGGAAGGCTCTAAGCCACCTGGAAAGTTGAGTCCACGTATGCTCGTGTACCATACCCCACGGTCCACGTCCCGGGGGGTTTAAGGGGAATCTCTGTCTTCTCCCAGCCCCCCTGGTCCCCACAGCTGGGGCCGAGGTGGCCTTACGGTGAAAGCGTCCTCCTGCTTTGCAAACCGTAGCAGTTCTCAAAGTGTAAGCTGAGAATCTGGGGGACCCTGAGATCCCTCTGGGTGGCCCATAAGGCCACGACAATATTAATAAGAATACCCACGACTTATTTGCTTTTTCTAAACTTTGTTGATATTTACACTAATTGAGTAAGAGCGATGGTGGGTAAAATTGCCTTTGTCTCACAACGAATGGAGGGCGTGTCACATTCGTTTAAAAAAAGCCAGCTACACTGAAGAAGAGGCAGTAGAACGATCACTCTCGTTAAACCTGGACCCTGGAGCGCGCATCTTCTCTTGCCTGTTTTTCTGTGTGAGGAGGGAGGAGGTGCAGGAAAGGCCTCCGCTGCCTGCGAGGAGGCGTCGTGCGGAAAAGCGCGTGTGTGCCTGAGCTGCAAGCTGAACGAGGCGGTATTTTCCCCCATAAACGCCATCTTTACTTCAAAGAATTATTTGGACTTAGATATTTGGCAGGCATTTTCTCAAATAATGAATGAAATGAGACTGCGTTTTCAAGGAAAACAACTGGCAGGATTTGTTGTGTTTGTTGCCAAGGAGAGAAATCTAGCTTTTAAAGTTAAAATCAGAATTTGGGAAAACTTGTATCCGCCACTGTGAGCTTGGCAGCTTCTCGATGAATAAAACCTTTCTGATGACATTGATGTTGATACTAAGTTATTAACAAGTGTTATTTTTTTATGGTAAAATAAAATATGTCAAAATTTAGAATATTTGCCTAATTTACTGACCCAATATTTCCCAAATGACCAAATACAAGGCTACAGAATCATACATGAGTAAAAAAATTCAATCAAAGTGCAAGATGACTTTGGATCAGAGCACTTAACTGTTCACTGATACGGTTTCGGATTTCTTACTACTTCTAAACTTTTAAGAAATTACATAAAAAATTACCATTTGTCAAGTTTTGGTATAGCATCAGAGAAGATCTACAAGTATCTAAAAATGTTAATATATTTCTCCTTTGCCAATTACTTATCCATGTGAGGCTGAACTTTATTCCTGTACTTTCAACCAAAGTAACATATTTCAAACACAGAGCACAGAAGCTGATATCAGGACCCAGCTCTCTTTGATCCAGATAAGCATTAAAGAGATTTACAAAAACGTAAGACAATGCCACTTTACTCACTTATTTTGTTGGTTTGGAAATATAGGCTTTTTAAAAATAAACTATATTATTTAAGTTAACAGATAACAGATCTATTATTTTTATTTTCAAAAGAATTAATAAATATTCTTAAAATTTCTCAGTTAAATGTCTTAAGTACCAACAGCTATAACCCACACACATAAAAGCTCCGTGGGGGGGGGCTCTTTAATACACTTTGATAGTGTAAATGGATCCCGAGTCCAAAAGGTCTGAGACTTGCTGGCCTAGGAGTACCTGGTTCCACAGTTCTGCCCAGGCTTTCATTCAGAGGATGTAGATCTGGCCCTATTCACAAACTTCTCATTCACTTTTCTTCCCCTTAAAGCTTTGAAACGGCCCTGCCTTCTCAGTGCCTGGTGTCACCTACAAGTTGTTAATAATGAGTGATGACATCCTGTGATTTAAAAAATAATCTGAGGATAACACCAAACTTTACAAATGAATGCCCATACAGCTAAAGCCCTTGAGAAACAGGGTCAGCGCCACCCACTAGGGGCAGACACACCACTCCCACAGGAAGGGCCGAGAACTGTTTCCAGAGCAAAGTGATGCACTCCATTGTTAGGGTGGAGAAAAAAAGGAACACTATACCTAATCAAAGCAGTAGGGAAAATGAGGCCAGCAGCATGCAATTAATAGAAACCGAATTTAGCCAGGACATATGTAGTGTCTGGTTAGAGCGAAGCAAAATAGTACTTAAACAGGCAAAAGGTTGGTATTCACATCGACCCACACTCACTGCCAGTCTACATACTCACACTTCTTCACATCCATTTACTGGGTCCCTTTCTCTTAATTTTGACTTTCGGGTTTCCCAGACATCACTTTTCTTGAGTGAAAACCTTCAGGGCATGCTATCTTCTTTATGACATATGTGAAACCATGAAGGAGCGAATTTCTCCTTTTTAAAATCCCATCGCTTGCAAAGTCCATGTACTGTTAATCCCCAGAAAGCCTGTTTCCCGATCTAACTTATTACAGCTCCAAGCAAAGAAGAGAGACAACAGTCTCCTTCTGGTGCAGTAACATTTTTATTCCCCTCTAATAATAAATCTCTTCCAAAAACCAATGCCGCTGGAAAGTGTGCGTTTCTGACCTGGGCACCTTTGGGAGAATACGTGGCCAAATGATGAGCTCCTCCTTGAACAATGTTCGCTTTTCTTCCCTTTTTCCCCTTCTCCTCTCTCCCCCGCCAACATCGTGAATCCCAAAATTAGAAGGAACCTTGAAAAGTCATTTAGCCACGAAACTGAGTGTCAGCTAACCCTGGGGTATTGGTGAGGGTGAGAGACAAATTTTATTTTTTACTTCATTTATGCCTATATTGGATATTTTAAGAAAAAAAATGTTCTGTTGCATTATGAAAGTAGAAATAGGTAAATTTAAGTTTTCTAGATTTTTTTTCCCTCTATTTTTCTTATGGAGGAAGAAAAGATAGAGTTTGGGTAGTGACAAGAATAAAGTGAGAGGTTATAGCAAGAAATGTAATTTTGGGGTTCCATCCCACAAAGGTAGGAACTAAAACCAGAAATGAGTGAACCAATGGCATTTTGGAGAGTGCAGAAAGTCTAAGACTAATTCAAACAGGAAGCAGCAAAACTAAAGAAAACAACATGACTAAAATTTATAGAAGGAACCAGAAGGAGCTCATATTCCTGAGGCAGATGCTACACAGTGTCTAAAGGGTAAAGGGTCTGACAAGGGTCACTAGGTCCAATGGTGGCAGTGAGATCCAAGAGAGTGGGAACAAAGAGATTCCTGGAGTTTCAAAAAGGTGGCACTGGAAACTTCAGTTATATGGGTTTGGTGACACTATAGCAATATTGATGGAAAGAATTAGCTAGGCCTTAAAGTATATGGCTCATTATATTAAATTTCATTACATTTGCATTGGTTTCACATACTTACACCTTATCTGTGTTTAAGTATCTTGAGGTACTACATTAGTCGGCAGTAGTTTGTTGTAATAACAAATAAACTCCAAATATCAATGGATTAACACGACGAAAGTACATTCCTCACTCATACTACAAGTCACACACAGGGTGGCAGGAATATCTGCTCTGGCCAGTCACGCATGGATGCTGGCTGACTGGGGTGCTGTTGTCTTGTTGCTACAATAACTGGGCCAAGAAGCAGAGGAAGAGAAAATATTGGAGAATCTTGCAGGAGGTTTGCTTGGCTTCAGCCTGGAAGTGACTTAATCACTTCTAACATTTCATTGGCTGTCACTAGTCACGTGGCCCCATCCAGCTGCAAGAAGGCAGGAAATCTGGGGGAGTGGAAGAATAGTGTGTCAAGCACTAATCTACACCACAAGCATCACGTTTCACCAGTACTGTGGGCATTTATCTTTCTCTTTGAAAAACATACACACACACATCCCCCCATGTGTACACATGTACACTTAAGATATGTGTATAGGCCCTGGCTGAATGACGCTCAGTTGGTTAGAGCATCATCCAGATGTGCCAAGATTGCAGGTCGATCCCAGGTCAGGGCACATACAAGAATCAACCAATGAATGCATAAATAAGTGGAACAAGAAATTGATGTGTGTGTCTCTCTCTCTTTCCCTTTTCTCTCTCTAAAATCAGTAAAAAGATATGTGTATAGATATATTTATACACAGATTTATACACAGACACATATTTCAGGTAATGAAGAAACAGTCTTCTTTGAAGCTAAAGTTCAACCATTCCTGGATAATAACGATGTACTTTTAACAGATTTGGGGATTTGTTTTGGACCTGTTTACTTCTAGTTTGTTTCCCTGATATACATACTGTGGCACAATACAAATGGATTTTAAAGATCTGCAATTGTGATACATTTAAGTTGAAGAAAATATTTTGAAAAGACAATTAGATGCTGTATTTATGTTTAAAAAGCATTTCTCCAAGTATTTTCTTGTAGTTAAAATCTATGTGAGGAAAGAGTAATGTTGGACTTGACTCTAAAATAAATCACAGTCCAGAGAACTCGCCAGGGCTACTTTCTACATGGTCAAGCTCACCACCACCAATAATGATCTTTACCATCTCTAAGGGTTTAAATACAGAAGAGTGGAGATACACGTGACTTCTGAGGGATCCTGCTGGTCTCACACCTGATGACCAAGAAAGGGAGGTCTGGGCCATAGACAGTAAAGGATGGATACTCATATCAAAAGACAATGAAAGGCAAGTTTACTTCCTGGCTTAAGACTTAGGGGCTAAAATTATGGAAAATAGATGTTTCTTTTTAAAAAATATTTTATTTATTTATCTTTAGAGGGGAAGGGAAGGAGAGAGGGAGAGAAATATCAATGTGTGGTTGCCTCTCATGCGTCCCCTGGCGGGAACTGGCCTGCAACCCAGGCATGTGCCCTGACTGGGAATCGAACCACAATCCTTTGGTTCGCAGGCCTGCGCTCAATCCACTGAGCTACACCAGCCAGGGCAATGTTTCTTTTGTTTTAAAAAATAATGTATTACTTAGAGGAGAACCATTAAAAAAATCAAACATCCATATTTAAGTCAACTTCTTTGCTCAGAGACATCTTCAAGGAAACCTTAAGATTTAGATTAGTTCATGTATTGACATTTCAAAAATACTCCTTCGTAAATTGTACTGGAAAGTACTGTGCTGCAATTTTTCGTACTAGTGGTTAAATATCTAATTCCAAGTCTTTTAATGATAAGGTCATCTTAAACGTGTGTTTTACATGCACCTAAATCCCTGTCCATCCTCAGGAATTGTCTCTCCTTTACCTGCATACTCATCTCCCAGTGACTCACATGCATACTGCACAGGTATTAAATCAAAAGAGCGAACCTTAAAATTTCAAGTGAAATTCAAGCCTGCAATCTTGGAAAATACCATCATAGTAAAACAAAGTGAGCAACCAACTAGAGGCCTTTCTAGGGAAATTAATTTATTAATCTTAGTCATAAAGCATGCATAAAGCATACAATAAATGTGAACTATTTTTGTTGCTATTCCTTTGATGTATGGCATTCTTGCCCAATCAAACTCATCTTCTTACCCTCAAATCATTATTTATCAATGTCTTTAGATAGATTAGCACCTGAAGAGAAGCAGTATAAGATTTTTAAAACCATAAATTCACTAAAATGTTTGCATTTGCATGGTGCTACTTGCATCAAAAGGCTGGTAGCAACTTGAAATTGGAAATACAACTTCTGTCTTAGTTTATTGTCCAGACAGAAGTTGGGAAATATTATAGCTAATGAAAGTTAACATTTTACTTTATTGTCATAAAAGAGTAAACTTTATGAAATTGTAAGCTGTAAAAAAGGAAAAACTTAAGAAGCACATTATCACTATACACAATTATTTGTCATATTTGTGAAATAATCTTCCTGAAAAAGCTTAAATTATGATCTATATCTATGGATGTTTGGGGCAAGTTTCCATTTATTTTCATTGGAATATCTTTGTAAATTGATGAATACAACTGGACAAGTCCTCAGGTTTTATCTAGACTTCTATTCTACAAACACCCAATGGTATTCCACTCCCAGAATTTATTTTCTCACTAACTACTCCACTTTGTTTTAAACTTTCATTTCTCAGCACATACAAGAACAGTACTTGTCACACAAAGAAGCTGATATAATTAAACCAGAGGATGGGCCCCACAAGTAAAATCAGCCATTCATGAAAGCTGGTCACCAGAGGCTATTTCAAACAATGTGTATTTCAAAGTAATCTACAGTAATCCCTTCTCTCTACTGATTTGGTTTCCATGAAGTCTTAAGCACATGTGTTCTACAAAAAGGAGGCTTATTAAAACCTGATGTGATATTAGAGACCATAATGCAACAGGGTCAGGCTGATTTTAATACCTAAATTTTCAAAAAAGGAAAGCAATTTTCAATTATATCTGTAAGCTTACTAAAACATTAGGCACATAAAAGTAGATGGTGTTGACTATTAAGAAAAAAATGAAAAATGTTACCTGAATTTTACATTTGCATATAAAAGTGGGGGAGAAACTCAAACCATTTTCACTGATGGCTGGATTAGGAAAGCACACATCTATTTTATAACTAAAAATACTAAGGAGCTTTAGAAAATTCTTTATAACGTTGCAAATCTCGAGTTGATAATACTTTGGCTTGCATGGTGAAACATTATCAAAATGTGTCATATGACAGCATTTGACAATTTCAAAATATTATTCGTCATTACTAGTAGAACTGGATTCTGACCCTGACCACATCAGCCTGGCTGCCTAATAAGCTGACCAAGCCCTCCAGGCTGTGTGGATTTCTGGAGGTTTTGCTAGCTTGTTTGTTTTTCTTGATCTCTTTTCTATTTCCTGTTTGTACTTAGCTTCAATCATGGATGAGAATGCAAAAGATTAGATTTGGTGTGGTTCTGATCTTCTACTTCAAAGTCTGCATACAACTTTACAGCCCTGAAATATACGCACAAAACACTGCCTGATCATCAGCAGGTTTTGAAATTAGCACAAAGCAACATCTTGGCACACAGACAAGCTGCTTTTCCTCATTGGGACATCACTTAACAGACCAGATCATGGACGGGAAAGGAGAGGGCAACCTCCACCTTAGAGAATTCATTTAAAGGAGACCTTCTAGGAAACATTACAGAATCCCCGAGTCAGAAGATGGTATGGACTGAATGTTTGTACTCCCTTCATTCACATGTTGAAATTGTAACCCCCCAATGTGATGGTATTAGGAATTGGGGGCATTTGGGAGATGATTAGGTCAAAGGGGGGAACCCTTCTGAATGGGATTAGTGCCCTTACAAAAGGGACCCTACAGGGCTCTCCCACCCCTTTCCAGGTGAAGACACTGAGGATACGGCCGTCTGTGAACCAAGAAGTGGGCTCTCACCGGACACTGAATCTGCTGGTGCCTTGATCTTAGACTTCCAGCTTTTAGAACTGTGAGAAATAAATGTTATTTAAGCCACCCAGTTTATGGTATCTTCGTTATAGCAACCTGAATAACCTAGACAAAAGAGACCTTAAAGTTTACCTAGATAAACTTTTAACTAATGAATAAAACTTCTCTGGAGCATCAATGAAAAAGTCCACCTAGGTAACACAGAACTCACTGGGCCACTTGTTTAGTTTTGGGGCAGCATTTAAAGTTAGAGAAGTCTACCTTTTATCAAACAAAAATCTGCCTTCCTTTCTTCTTTATGGTTAATCATGCTTTATTCTTCTAAGCCACACAAAATAATTCTATATTCTTCCGCATATAACAAATGCTTTGAATATCTAAAGAGTGTTTTTATCTAGCTGCTAAATCTTCTCCTCTTACAAAATATACCTGTGTGTTGGTTTTGTGGTAAGTTACGGGAGAGCGCTGAAGGGGTTATTTTGGATTTGACAACTGAATAGTTGAGTATTGGATCAATAGATCCTATAAAGCCGTAATTACAGAAATATGAAGGCAGCATATTTAATGTCCCTGTGGCTCAAAGAATTTGGACTACCAGACCACTAATCTGTGTTTTCCTAACTCACTAAGAAAAATTTTCTTATGTACCACTACTTTCTTGTTTGAACAAAACTCAATTAAAAAACTAAAAAATGTTCCAAAATTTGCATAATTAACTTGTTAATCAGTTTTATTGGAGAGTAAAGCCAGACAAGAAAGAGTAATATCCAGGTTAAGAGTCATAACCCAAGTATTGGATTTTTGTCATTACTTGGCAGTTTAATCATTGATTTCTCTCTAGATTTTGAAAAAGCTTTTCTTCTAGGAGGAAATACCTTCTTTACCACATTTGGCTTCTAATTTCAGAACAGTGGCTACTTTACAACAGCTGTGCAAGACAAGAACAACATTCAACCATTAAACAAAGGCCCCAAGCTCAAGTACTTAATTTATTGGGTAGAACAGGGATCTATGATCAGTTTGTCGATTACTCCAGAGTTCCTGATTCCAGGATGGGGCTTAAGAAATTGCACTTCTAATGAGTTTCTGGGTGATGCTGGTGCTGATAGCACTGGTCCAGGGTAGAGCAATCAACGCACCACCACCAGTGAAGGGAAGATGGCTAGAGCCAAGCCTGGGGCAGGTGCTTCAAGTCTTTTCATGAAGGTTGACGCTTCAGGCCTCTGCATTGGCTGGAACAGCTGCACATTCACAGGACATGACTATTGATATTGCTCGTTATTGCATAGCTGAGAGAACTTTTGTTAGGCCATCTTTTGCACAGTTGACAGGAAAGCAAACATTCCAGCGCACTCAGTCTTCACTAGGCATGAGCAACTGGAAAAGTTACCCATTGAAGACCATTAAACTTCTCTCAGCAAATAAACAGAAATGTTCTTTTGAGTGGCTTTCCAATGACCCTTTAATATCCCTTTCTAAACATTCTCACTCAATGCCTGAAGAAACTAGGGCCCGCAAATCCTTGATATCCATGAACTAATGCAGTCTAGCAGTGACCCAGTGCAACTTTACATTTGTTAAACAACTGCTATGCACAAAGATAGAGTTACCATCACCACATTCTATTTTATATCTTTAGGTAAATTATTCCTAGAGGCTAAGGAGGCAGACTGAGCTACCTGCTTTTGTTCTAATGAGGCCCATCCTCACTTTTCCAGCTGTCTCTGCCAACCACCCACTCCAGGCATTGTGTCCCCACCCATCACCTCCTCTGAGACTATGGTAGATGAACAGAGTTGCCATAAAACACAAACTCTGACTTAATTCAACAACATAAACCAAAATATATATCAACCCACTGTGATGGGCAGGACACATTAGGGGCTCTGGGGAGCCTCATGCTGAATTCTCCTCCTTGCACTGTGGAAGAGTTGGGAAAGGTGTGTGGTCACACCAAAGTGAGCTGGAGAGTTGGGCAGGACTCACTGGGGCTAGGGGTAGAGAAGGTTGAAACAGAGCAAGCCTCTGGTTTGCAACCTTCCAAATTACTCTGAGCACCTTAATTCCTGCAGCAACCCCTTCTCAGAGCACCAGATTGGGACCCACGGTCAGATACCCCATTGAGAAGGTGCAAGTATTTTGGAGTTTGGATTCTCCAGGGGTTTGACTTGAGCAAGTATATTTCAGCACCACATGGACTGCTGCTGGGATCTGGATGTGACTGAGAAGTGGCACGGCTTGAATTTGTGGCCTTTTCCCTTCCTTCCTTCCCCCTTCCCCATTGTATCGCCTGTTTCTCCTTCATTTCTCAGACACTACCCCTGCCCCCATTCTCTCCCCTTGACTACTGAAAATCCTTCACTATTCTCTTCTTGTCTTTGCATTTCCAAGTCTCCAAATTTCCACAACTTCCAACATGGGCAAGAAACCTTACATTTTATCAAAAAGAAAGTATCGTTGTGAATATCCACTGAGTGTGTGCTGTGTGTTAAGCCTCTCATACTCGTCCGTTCACTTCATCCTAGTCACGTACCTGTGGTGTAGGCACTAACATTACCCATTGGAAATTCAGGGAGGTGAAGCAATCCATCCAAAATCGCATAGCAAGGGGCAGGACTGGGACTACCTCCCACCAGAATCTTTGTTCTCAACTGTTCTGTGTTTGTGTTTTCTCCTGAAGTGCATGTTCACTTTAGCAGATGTTGTATGCCTGAAGAATTCTGAACTGGCAAAACTAACGAGGAGAAATCGGGGCGGGGGGTGGGGGCTGATAATGGGAGTCAGGTGTTGCTGGTGTTTCCAGGCATCTGCCACTGTGCCTGACGGTATCTACCCAAGAAGAACAAAACAGGGCATCAGTATTGCAGCCGCACACCACGTACAGGTCCCCTTTCACCTTACAAACAGAAGGGACCCTTAGAGCTCGGTGAAACAAAGACTCGTTGCTGGGTGAGAGAGCGAACTGGTGTGGCTGAACATGAATATTCAAGACCACGAGTCACAACTCCATGAATTCGAGGGTCTCCTCTATTTGTATTTAGCATTGTGTAGTCGCGAGACAACTTGCAGTGATTAATTCATCCTTGGTGCCGAGGCAGAAGGTGAAATAATTTGTGCAGAGTCACGCAGTCGGTCATTCTCAGGCTCTGAGTTAGTCCTACAGTGCTGCGTTTCCAGAGACAGAAAGAAGACTGGACTTGACTTTCTGCTTTGTGCCTGTGATCCAAGAGATTCGCCCCGCAACCCCTGAAATTTTCCAAAAGGAAGGCAGGTGGCTGCCAGCTGTCCTTAACCCACACCCTCATGACATCATCCTCAGTATCACCGGTCCAAGGAAGCCCCTTCCCCTGAGACCCTCCTCACCCCCACCCCAGCAGGCCCGCTCCCCAGCTGTGGGGAGGCATGTCCACAGGAGCCGTCTCTGAGCCCTGCTTCCTGTCTTGCTGGGTGGAGGAGACACAATCTGGTTAAGTGATTGCACGTGGCTGCTTGGGGCCATTTTCCCACCATGTCCTCAAGTGCAATTTTAGCTCAGGCTATTCACGGTAATACCTCAATTATCTGTCACAGTACTGGGAAGGAGGGTCTCCAAATATGTGACTTTCCATGATACCTTACTTTAACTATTTAAAGGTGGGTGCTTCAAACCAACAGGAACCATAAAACACACACCGAATTTGCACCAAGGTCTCCCAAAGTGCAGTGGCTTGTAACAAAAAAGGATGATTCCTCCCTTTGTCACGTGGTGGCAGCAAGGGTGGTGGCTGGGCCTTGCTTGGGGCTGTAGCTTTCGGTCTTCTCACTCCAGGACTCAGACCTCTCCCTCTACGACAGCAGCTCCTACGTGAGAAGCGCCACCCTCAGGACAGATACCAGGAGCATGAGTGCTCGTGGAAACTTGGAGTGCCACTCAAAACACCTGTTTGGACATGGGATCCTGTACTCCCGCTTACTTGTAAATGGCCAAACTAAGCCTTGTGGCAGATAGGGAGGGGTGGCTGCCTGGAAGGCTCTGCAAGTCCCACTGCAGTGGGTGGGGATATCAAAACTATGTTCATTTCTTGCAGGGGCGGGGGCTGGGAGCAGCAATACTTGGAGATTCTGATTTACTCTACCGCATGCACTTTCAGCAGTTAATGAAGCATTTCCTGGTCTTTAAAGAATACTAAGAATGATGTCACTGTTGTATTTTGCTTCATGGGTCTGGGTCATCACAGTTAATATAAACATTGCCCTTGGTAATAATTCAGACGTTCCTTAGGAATTCGGAGGGTGTGCAGAGCTGTTTTCCCTATACACTGGAACAAAACTGTTCGGATTCTTGATGGGTGCTTTTCATAGTGCTGTTTTTACTTCCTTTGCTATCAACTATCACATATAGTTATTGTAAGTATATTTACCTCTCATAATTCCACCTTCTCTCTTCTAATATGCTGGAGAGATATCAGGGAGATACCTTGTTAGATCCATGTATAAAATAAGAACAAAGACATGAGGGTCCCTCTCGAGTGCCATATGTTGGGGGTTTGGTGCACGAACTCTGCGACAAACGTTTGGGTGCCTCACAGGATTACTGAATTCCTTTGCATGTTTGCCCGTGTCTGGCTGGTTGAGGGTGTCAGGATGATGAAGTCCGGAGAGACTGGGTTTGGGGTTAAGTCCCACAGGAGCACTCTGTTTGCCATTTCCCATATTTAACAGGAATTTGTCCTAGATAATTGAGTAAGCGTTATAACTACCTGCCAATGTTGTCTAATTCCACTGATTTTAATTGCCATATACATTTAATTCATCAGCCTTTTGTGGACACCTGTGTAAGGCACTTTGCTCAGCACCATTGGAGGTGATGGGTGAATGAATGGGAAAAGAACTCTGCTTTCAATTAGATGGTTACATGCAGTGCAGGGTATAACCTAGTTCCAGGTTGTGCCAGCAACTGCCCTCTTTGTAAAGGTGGGCAGACACCACACTTTGAAAAGCCCCGGGGTACCCGAGAATGTGCACGGCACTCACTTTGGGTTGATATTATCCTGAACACCACAGTGGGTCTGATGTTCATCTTTTTCTAATGAAAATAAACCCCCAAAAGCCATATGAGCCAGTCAAGTTACAGGAAAGTTAGATGTTTCCAAGTTGGTTAGTGGACAACTATTTCTTAGGTAACACCTTCCACTAATGTATTTTTAATTATCCTCTGAATCTCAGACCTTCCACTGGATAATAATTAACTGTGAGCAAGATTTTTTAATATGTTTAGGTGGTTTCTTGTATCTGAAATCCCATTAGAAGATACATTTGGATTCTGATGAGGGAGGCATATTGGTAAACACGCTTTGCCTCCTCAAACAACTATAGCAAAAAATTACAACTAGGCTGCAAAACAATCTCAAAATCAGCAAGAAAATCTCAAAAGCAGCAAGAGAAAAGCAGAGAGTTACCTACAAAGCAATTCCCATAAGACTGTCAGCTGATTTTTCAAAAGAAACTTTGCAGGCTGGAAAGGACTGAAGAAATATTCAAAGTGATGAAAAATAAGCACCTACAACGTAGATTACTCTATCCACCAAAGCTATCATTTAGAATGGAAGGGCAGATAGAGTGCTTCCCAGGCAAGGTAAAACTAAAAGAGTTCATCATCACCAAACCTTTACTATATGAAATGTTAAAGGGAACTATATAAGAAAAAGAAGATCAAAACTATGAACATTAAAATGGCAACAAATTCACAACTATCAACAACTGAATCTAAAAAAATAAATTAAGCAAACAAGCACAACAGGAACAGAATCATAGATATGCAGATCATTTGGAGGGTTATCAGATGGGAGGGGGAAGGGAGAGAATGGGGGAAAGGTACAAAAATTGGTAGGTACAAAATAGACAGGAGGATGTTAAGAACAGTATAGGAAGTGGAGTAGCTAAAGAACTTATATATATGTATGACCCATGGACATGGACTAAGGGGAGACTGCTGAAGGGAATGAGCGTATCGGGTACAGGGGGATAAAGGGGGAAAAATAGGACTACTGTAATAACATAATCAATAAAATATATATATTTTAAAAAGATGTATTTGTTCTTTCATGGATAAAACAACCCCTTCCGTGTTCACAATGAAAGTCTTTGGCACAAATGATAACATTTTCCCTTCAAACAACTTACACAGAAGGTTGAGCAGGCACCATTACTCTTCCCGACCCATCTCCATCCCCCACAGCAAGAGGTTCAAAACACTGAAGGTGAGACACACTCAGATCTTCTGTTCTGAGGCTGGTGGCCCTAAGAAATCAATTCTTTCCCATTTTATCTTGCTATTTTGTGAATAATTGCCAACTCGATCACCCATGGACACAGAGGTTAAAACATACAGACTAATGTACAAACAGGCAAAGAAAAATGCATTTGTACTAGTTTCAAAACTTCTTTGCTACTTTTCACTACAACTCAATCAAACAGAATATTTGGTTTTAGGTTTCCTCATTCTTTCTGCACAAAACCACCAACCACTAAACATACCAAGAAGCAATAATGTCCG
The DNA here is from genome assembly GCA_004027475.1 of Anoura caudifer. Lineage (NCBI taxonomy): Eukaryota > Metazoa > Chordata > Mammalia > Chiroptera > Phyllostomidae > Anoura > Anoura caudifer. The sequence continues at coordinate 101,214 of PVKU01005237.1, forward strand.
TAGCAATGGGAGTGGAATAAGTTGAAGTATTAATGATGCTTTCTATTAATTTTAGCAATACTATTATGTTGATTGGAGAACACTTAATAGATCTTAGGTTTAAAAAGTAGGAAAAACAACTTTTTATTAAACTATGTCTATGAGATCATTTGGATTAAATAATTGAAGGATTAATAACTTGATAGTAGCCTTGGTGATACGATGATTTTAACATTTTAATAGTCTCTTTACAAAAACAGACTAGAAAGATAGATTGATAACCCTGCTGAAAATGCATTTGTATGCGACATGAACCGCAAATAGGAAAGGACTGATTCGTAGGAAGTTAGCACCTTTCTCAGTGGACAGCGGCAGGAGAACGTGTAGTTTTCTAGGGACAAATGGGGGAGAATTCCTGGAAATTCACCTCGCCTAGAGTCCATGCTTTGCCCAACCACAGGGCTGAATGTAGAGGCCAAAACAGTATTTGATACAATAACGAGAAGGCACAACCGTACTTTGATGGAAACAACCCATTTTCTCCAAACTCTGAGCTTATATCATTTCTGCCGCCATATGTTAAAAGGAAAAATACTTTTTTATTTTTGACTGATGCAAATAGTTCTGAATTACATGGCAGGGACTGCTCATTGCCTACCACATCATTCCTTACCTCAGTCAGTCACAACAAGACGCTGATTTTATTTGCCGTGGCATTATGCTCGGCTTTAGGTGACACCTCCCTGCTTCCTTCTAAATGCTATGTGCCCACCTGACTGAATTCTTTCCAATAAGATGTAAAGAAAAGACTGTGTGGGACTTCCGGGACGATTCCATAAAAGAGTGTGAGTGGCCGTTTGTTGTGTAACATGGTTGGAGCGGCAGCAGTCACCTTGGACCAGGAGACGCCCTCACTGACGGAATGTTCCAGGTGGAGCAGAGAGAAAAGAAGCCGGGGCCCTAGTGACTGCTGGCCCAGCCGTGAAAGTCTGACCCTGGGTTTCTCCATTTGACATGACAAAACCTTCAGCGGCTAAGGCACTGTTTTGATTTCTGCTATGCTAGTCAAATTCCCAATTATATCTCCTAACCAATACTCTTGGATTTTTTTCTCTTTCTATCACGAGCCTAGATTTAAAATGCTAGAAAAACATGGCCATTTAGAACCAAACCAGAAGAATGTGATTATATTTGGAATAGGAAAAAACAAAACCTGTGGTTAATGAGAGATTTGAAGAGATAAAGAACTACACAAATAAAAGTGTAATTACAACTTATGATAAGTGCTATGAAATCCATAGGGACAAGTGGGAACATGAAATCCTCTCAGCAGGCATTAATCTCCAAGCTAATATTTAACTAATATTTAAGCCAGTTTGAGGTTTCTGGGTCAATTAAAGACTGTTAGAAATCTCTCATTAGCTATGGAAATAAAAAACAGAAATAGATTCCTCTATGTTTTGGTAATTTCCCGGGATTCAAGGAATTTTATTATGGTATAAATTGCTCTTTAGTTTCTTTGAAAAATAAAAAGCCTGCAGTCTTTATTTAACAATATACCAATAGTCACCCGAGAGGTTTTTTCAACACGAATACTTTTCTGTAACTGAGGGGAAATAAGGCACATATTCTGAAGATGAATCCACTGAGAGGATCACAGTAAATTATAAAAAAGAGACTTCTACAATCAATTCACTATTTCATTCACATTAAAACACTGAAAATTGTAGTCTTTAAAAACTTTTTTTTTTTTAATGTACAAAGAGCTGCTAACATTTTTCCGCAGCCAGGTAGGTATCTTGGATGGCAGTTCAAGGTCACTTCCTCCGGCTTCGTGAAGCCTGCACCCTTTGCACGTTTCCAGATCAGACCGTGCCAGTTTGGGGAGACGAGGCAAGAGTGAGAACCCCGGCCGAATGTCCTTGAACGGCTCCTATAGAGCTGCTGGTGACTGACCCATTTTGCCTTCACAGAGGTGACAAGGCAAAAAGCTACCTGAGTTTTCTTGAGATAGGTTAAACGGTCACCCCAATGATGGATTTTCCTATTCCATACCCAAAGGAGAAATGCTCATATTTTCAGAAAACACTGTTTATTTTCTTATCTAAATGGGAAGTGTTAATGTTGGATACAAAGATAATAACAGAACAACTCCTCTGTAGGAATGCTGGCCCGTGTTTACTCTTAATCATCTCTTCACCTGCACGCCGTTTCCCTTTCCCTTCTAACTCCTGCAACTATGACTTTTGTCTTCAGTTGAAAATAAGATTCTGCCTTTACTTGAATAGCAAGGATTTCCTAAAAAATTCAAACTCCTAAAACTTAAGGTCTCTATGTTTCAAAGGAATATAAAAAATGATCTGTTTCATATACATGTTTCAGTTTTACCTCAAATTAAGATTTTGTAAACTGAAATCAGTGCATGCATACCCAAATCAAACGTGTTTAGGAGAAGCGAAATGCCCGGCCCCAAATCACTGTTTCCCAAAGTGGGGAAGGAACCCCGATTCTTGTGCTTTCTTTCCTGCGATGCCAGAGTGCTCCATCATGACCACGTTCAAGCTATTATGCACTGTACTTGATGCAAAACTAATTGAAGGCAGTTTCCTTCTAGTTCCACGAATATTTTCACTGAAGCCAGTCTGCTGTGAGTGAAGGGGCTTTCACGTTGCACTTGTGCCGTGAAGAATGTCTTCTATCCCCACCACATCCACGTGCCTAAACTCCGCGAAACCCTTCTCAACATTCCTCAGAGTATGTGGCACTCCCCTGGTTCTAAAGCAGGGACTCCCAGGAGCAGTTCTGCCAACGAAGAAGGTGTGAGAAGAAGAAAAGGAAGTGACAGTATGTCTTCAGCTCTCTGGACAGAAGGTGCGAAGGAGCGTGTGTATCATCTGATCCCTCTAGTAAATGGCTCAGTGGTAAAGGAGGTTCACGGTAATGGGTCAGGGAGCCCTCAGTTCAAGGAAGGACACCCTTTCCTCCTTCTGTTCCTTCCACTCCCTCCCCAACTCCCGCCCACTTGGATCTGGAAGTGTTGAGAAGGATAAATGAAAAGTCAAGAGCGTTCAGCGATCTACACATCCGGGGATCTACAGATCTGAGCTTGAAACATTTCCATCTCATTTTCTTAATCCTTTGCTTTGAAAAACAAGTATCAGTATGTAGGCAGGCATGCATCTGCTCACAGTACCCGTGTGTTCTATCAAATGTCTTGTTCTCCCTAACAAGTAGAAGGAAAGACTTCCTTCGTAGGTTCTCCATCCTTTGAGAACAGGGATTCTGCAACACAAGGCCACCTGTGCGTCCAAATACATGTTCAGGGATCACTGTGTTCGCCTCAAAAATGTGCAGTGAGAAGCAGGTATCTTTCCTGTCTACTTTCTCTTCCTTCTCATTCATTACATCTGATTGAAAAGAACGTTGTATATTCCCTCACCAGAGCCAGGTCGATTTCTCTCCTTTGCTATAAGAGTAGATACAGAATAGTGAATCCTGACATTCCCTGTATTTTCCTTAGTTCCACTTCCTCAGTTTTTCTGATTAAAGACAGAGATCGAGTTTGAAAATCTTTCACGCTTTTTGCTCCACACACTGGGCAGGCTCGCTGGCACCGTGCTTCTCAGAGGAAGTGCCCTTACGTAGGTGAAGACTGCTTGGCGCACTGTGGTCTCACACATGGCAGTCATCTCAAGTTAATGTGCCTCACTATCACATTTCTGTGTAATGTGCATGTCATTTCTGTTTGACTGAAGTCGGTGGGGGATTACTGTTTAGACTTAGAGACTCCAGCCTTTCTTTCCTCTACATCTTGCCCCGTCCTCTCCACCCCCATCCTATCCTTCTCCATCTCCCTTCCCCTAAACAGACACAATCTGTTTCTCCCCTGCTTTTCCCCTGAATTCCCCCTTTTCAGGAAACCTTTAGCTGTGCCACATAGGTAAGGTTATGAGATTTCAGGTTATAGATTTGTATGGAAAGCATAGATTTTTTTTTGCCCAGATTAATTTGGGTTAATTGAGAGGGATTCTAGCAGACATATATAAAATGCTGGCCATCACCTATTATGTGGTGTTCCTGTGAAAGTTACAAAGAATATATTTCCTCTGGGAACTGAATACTGGTCTTTCATTTGTATATTCTATTCAGCAAAAGGCAAAGAAGGCACAACCAGTACCTCTTTAGAGCGGAGCCTTCAAATGACATCCTAGAGCAAGAACATGCTAATGATGGTCGGCAAGGCGTGCAGCTAGGCTCAGAAACCTGGGCAAAAAGGCAGGAAGCACCATCAGCAAGACAGAAATAGCCTCTGACCATGTCCTGGCAGGGAGACGGCTCCTCCCAACAGAACTAGACAATTACAGGAGAAGGAGGGATGGATTTGGAAGGAGGTCCTCACTCTGAGTTTCTGCTCTTCCACTTACTGGTTGTATGATTTTGGAGAAGTCAGCATCCTCTGTGTCTCCTAGTTTTTCATCTCCAAAATATAATAGCTCCCGTGCTTGTCTTCCAGGGTAGCTATTACTGTCAAGTGGCTTAAAGTTAGTAGAGTACTTGATAAATATGAAAATGCCTTCTAAATATTAGGCATTCTGTTATTTTGGTCTCCATGAAAAATAATCCATGTCACCATGTCAGGGGGAAAAGTGACTTATCAGTGTCTCTACTTCAGTTGTTGGCACAACTACCACTCCACGAATGACATTCCAGATGAATCTGGAGGCTGGGTGTCCCTTCTCTCCATCTATTCTGGCACCTTCCCCACACATCAGATCTGATCAGTCACTTATCCTGCTACTTTCGTCATCTGAACATTTCTCACTTTGTTCCCTTTTCTCCATTCCTTTCTTCACTACCATAGTTTATGCCTTCATCTCTTCTCCAGAACATTGTAACAGCTTCTCATGATCTGTCTGTCTTCTGTCTGCTTCCTCTTAAACTCATCTTCCATTATCCAGGCCCCAGAGCAAGCTTCTTAGTTGCTGGCCTAACCAGGTCTCTTCCCTGTTTAAACTTCAGTGCCTCGCCAGTCATGGCCCTTGTACCAAAATCAGCTTCTAGGTTCAAGCACCTACTGATTGTCAAGTATGATATCTGCCCAACCAACTCTACTCCCGCTGTTTCCATTTCCTATTTCCTATTTCCAGTTCGGACACAAACAAAGTCCCCCTTGACCTCCTCCTGCCACCCCCACTCCTCCCTCCCTCCCCAGAAATTCTGCGTTCCTGCTCTGGACTCTGGTATACCCTGTGTGTCTGCCCTGTCACTGTGCCTTTAGAGCCCACCCAGAACCTAGCACAGCACAGGGCTTTAGGAAATGTTTGTGGAAAAAAAGAATAGTTGTCTCAATGACAGTATACTCCTCCATATGTATTTCTTCAGTCAAAATGTATAATATTTTAAAAGAATGAATTGGCTACCTCATCGTCTGGTATTTTCACTCACATCTAAATAGGACAAGATCTTCCCCTACTTGCGTATCATAGTGTAATATGAGAAAAATCAGAACGTTTAAATGTCTCTTTCAAATAAAGTGTGATCTTTCATCTTTAAAAGACTTCCTTTTTCCAATGAGCTTGGCTTTTTCTAAAAGATCATTTCCATTCGGTAGACTCAAAAAAAAAAAAATAGAATGAAAAGTTGTGCACGTCTGAATTTTCCCCCAATGGGTTTGAAAGTCATTTCTTAGCTCTTAGGTGGACCCTTCTGAGAAGACTCAGGTATCGGGACTGCGATGAGCCCCTCAGCCAGCGGCAGCAGGCTGGACGACAGACTGGGTGTGTGCGGGCAGCAGCGACTCACCGACGAGCACGCCCTGCTCTTCCCAAAGACAGCCTCGGACACAAGCAGGCATCCAGCTGCAGTGCTCAATGCTGGCTTACCTCACTTTGTTTTGGAAATAAACTTAAGTTTGCAAAAGGAAAGAAGATTGCAGTATGGGAAGGCTTAGACATGACAAGGTTTCCTGTTTTCTCTCATTGTCTCCTTTTTGCTCAGTTTCTAAGCTCTTCTCCATAGAAACCATTATTAAGTACCCTCCCTCACCTTCTAGACAAGGGCTGTCAGAACTCACTAAGCTTCCTGACTATGCAGGCTCGACTCCTGACATAGTTGAGAAAGGGGTTCTGGCCTCAGTGTACCAGCACACTGAGCCTGGAGAGAACCACACTTCCCGTCACTCACTGTGGGCAAGTGGGCATGGCTACTGAAGGGCTGAGCTTCTAGGACACAGTATTGGAGATCAGGGGAGAGCAGCATGTGCCTGGAAAAAGAGCTCTCAATGGCTCAAAAAAAAAAAAAGGCAATATGAACCCCCCCAAAACAATAAGCAAACAAACAAAACAAAAAGTAGGCTGATTAGGTCTACCAGGAAGTCTAGTGAGAGGGCAGACTCCGCCTCAAATCGAGAAGTTAAAAGTCCAAGTTGTCACCTCATCTTGTAGAAAGCACTACATGTCATACACAGACTCACCTCAGACCTGCAGACATTAGCCTCATCGAGCCCTGACGTTCTGGGAGGGGGTAAGCATTTCTGCAGGCTGTTTGGCCCTTTGTGGTAAACAGAGGGAAGCATGTAACTTCACTGATCTTGAAGGGGAATCTTCCTGAATGGTTCACATTCCTGAGGTACCTCTAGATGCCCATATTCACCTGCGAGTAGACCGAAAAGTCTGTACATCTATTTAATATGGTACATATACTCTTGGAGACCAGAAGCTGGATCAATAAAGTCTTTTAGCAGGATTATGCATATTTAATGACAGTTTTTGGCAACAGAAATCCATTCGTTGGACATTGGGGTTGAGAAGAAATGTATGAAACTACCAGGCAATTGGTTTAAAACGAGAAGCAGCTTTCAGCCAGGGCAGCAGCATCCACTCAGCAAACTTCTGTTGAGCCCCAGGGGGCACCCCGCACTGTCAGGGATGCCCAGAAATCCGGGTACTTATACCCGGCTTGCTAGCTCATCTCTTTTCACCTATGGAGAAAAATAGAAGGTTCTGAAAGGACCAGCTCCAGGGCTTTGCTCTCTCCCGAGGGCACAGATGCCCTTGAAGATGTTCACAAGAGGTCCAATTAATAAAACGTGACATTTACTGAGCATATATTAATAGTACCTGCTGGGAATGGTGCAGCAACTCCCCAGAGAACTGAAGAGGTAGGACTGTTTTCTCCATTGTCAGCAGAAGGAACTGAGGTTCAGAGAGAGAAAGGGCTTTTCCAAGGTTACCCGGCTAGTCGCTATGGGGTTAACTCAGGAAGTCGTGAGCCAGGACACTGGGACACCGCAGTCTTTCTGGGGGGGAGGCACATTAAGCAGAAACATGGTTTTCTACCCTGTCACTAGACCCCTTGGCAGTTACCACTCTAGGTCTTATTTCTGCAGCTTATTCTTCTGAAAAACTGGCTTAAAAATTGGAAAATGTATCACGCCACACTGCTCTAAATGAATAGAAATTAGTGAGTCACCATGCCAAGCACCCCTAGAAAAAGGAAATATCCCCAGGCGTCCTTGTTCTGGGGCTCCATCTTCAGTGATTTCATGTTTTGTCAAATTATTCATTTAAAATGCAACCCACGTGAGCCTGGAGAATGGGGCTGAAGGACTGCATTCTGCCACCCCCCCCGACCAAGTGTACCTGGTAGGGAGGTGTCCTGCTTACCACAGATACTAATAAACATGAACAGCAGGCTGCAAAGAAAATCTGAATTGTCCTCTGATATGTAGGACATCAGCTACTTTTAATGTAAGTGGCAAATGTTACTCAGGATCACGGAGTTTATACAAAGTATGAGCAGAATGAATTTCTGTAGCATCTGATGTAAGGGGACAGCCTCACCTTCTGATCCTATGAACACTGTTTGAATAGGAATTAGATGATGCCTTCTCATGAGCTGCAAGATGAGTTTACGCACTAAGCACGTGAACAGGGCTTCACTGACACCCACATGAAAAGCCACTGTCACTCTCTATGCCAAATAAAAACTGAGTGGGGCTGTTAAGCAGAAAACCATGAGAACTAGTGAGATGATGCATGTATAGGCATAAACAGCATAAAAAACCATGATCAAATCAATTGTTGGACATGTCTAGTATCTAAGTGATTCTCACCATCATGAAGAGTGAGTTTCTGGGGATCGTGCGCAGGGATCTCATGGTTTCCCGCGGACGAGGGTGTCCACATTGTTCCCTGACGGGCTGCAGGCCTTTTCTAGTGTCCGTCCTGAACTGGCTGTCTTCAGTTGAAACTCTAATCTTATCCAAGCCGGTTTCATGGGTTTCATATTGATGGGTACCTAAGGTTAGAAGCACACTTCATCCGCCACGCCCCATTCTTATAACTGGCCTTGATTTTTATTACATTTCTCCTCCTTTGGTATCTCACGTGTGCTTCCAGGAGTATTTGCACCTCTCTCCCTCCCCCCACAGGGCACATTATCTGCTGTACATTCCTTTTCCCTTCCCCTCAGCAAGAGTGATTTTTTTCAAAGACGTAATTAACCCAAACCAGGTCTTTCGGAGCCAGTGAGACTCACTTCAGAGGCTTTGCTGTTTGCGCAGCAGAGGAAGCCAGCGCCCTGCTGCCCATCGGCGCATCACCGCGGGGTGTGAGTCTGGCGCCGCAGCAGCCGCACGGTACACGTGAGGCTGTAGCGTGGCTGCTACGCGCAGAGCTGTCGCCGCAGGCAGAGCCGAGAGGGGAAAGGGAGGAAGGCGCGGAGGAAACAGGGGAGGCGATTCAAACGGAGCCCGGACATTCCCGATTGCCTAAGGCAATCCGGCCAATTTTTTTTCATGTAGCAACTCAAAGCGTACTAATGCTCCACACCACACAACACGTAAAACTTTAATTTTAAAAACATCTTGCTTTTGTTATAGACACAATCCTTAGGAAGTCTAATATTATTTTACTTCCCATTAGCACATGCTTATCTGAATTATTTAAAAATTTTTCACTGAAGTGTTAATGAATTATGAATGGTGACTTCAGTGTTTGAACAACTTAAAAATACAGTTCGTGTTAAATATGTATGACAGCAATTGTATCAATGTCTCACATTCATTTCATAGGTCTAGGGAATTTGTAATCTTGCCAACCTCTGAAACTGCCTTTTGGATACCACTATCTTTAAATTTATTAATTTGTCAAGGAAACACAGTCCATGACATATGGAAGATCAAACTGATTCCATCAATGTTGAAGTTTGAATTGGTAGTAAAACAGATATAAGTAAAAGGACTTAATATTCCTGCTTTTCTGGCACTCACTCTTACGTATTATGAAATTTCAAATGGCTGGTGATGCTTCTAGAAATATATCTCTGTTCTTTAGAGTTGGCATCTTCAAGTGCACTGGATTCTTCTTTCTTCTGGTGTACAAACAGCTCCTTCAAAAACTGAGTTAACACTAAGTCACCCAGAAATTGACCATGCATGATTTAGTGAAAGTAGCTATTGTGTATCTCTTAATTTACGAGTTTTTCAAAGAGCCATTTGGTTCTAAAGATGTAATATTACATTATAAACCCTTAAACCGTTGGTAAGTGCTTCCTGGATTTTTTTTTCATTTTCATCTGGACCTTGGAGATTGCCTATTTAATTAGTAGCTACTTCCCACAAGAAATGCAAGTAAGCAAACCAAGGGTTTGATAATGTGAAATGAACATTAGCAAGTGTATTCAGCCTCAAGATGAACTTCCATCATGTGGCTCTAACGTCATTAACTAGAGATTTTTCTGAAACCATTGACAGCTTCCATGTCACCACATCATGAGTTTTTGTCATTAGCAGCTAAGAACAAAACTGCCTTAGGTCAGAGAAAATAGTCAGCTTTACAAGCGACCCTTGCAAATATTTTTTCCTAGTCTGTTGTTTGCTTTTTAACTTTGTTTACTGAGTTTTAGGTAATTCACAACAAGCTTTTGATTTCAATATCACGATAGAGACATATTAGGGATAAAAATAACTATATTCTTTCTGACTTGCTTGGTTTGGGGACAAATGGCCCAGGGGCCTTGAGAGCGAGGTCTGCACACAGTCCGATGCAACCCTGGCCTCGCTGGGATTATAGGTACCGCTGATCAGGTTTTTCAACGGCTTTTGAATAAAACCAAGCACATACAAGAGTGCATTACAGACAGTGAGAAACAAACAAACGCTCTTAATCATTTGACCAATCAGGGTTCTAATGCATGATTCTTTTCTTAATATTTGTACATCCTGATTAATCAACTTGCACACTTAAAGTCTCATTTGAACTCACAATTATTCTAATTAGTAATACATCTACGATGTCCCCAGGTCCAGTGGGCAGTGGTCTACTTTCCTCTGGTGTGTTCTTGCCTTCCTTTTCTTATGGAGAATGCACCGAGAGGCGTGCCACGCATTCTCTTCTTTCACGGCATGTGGAGGCACTAGGTCCTTTCCGTTTATGAGCAGACTTTTCTAGCAATTATTAATAGCAGCAAAGTAGCTGTTGTTGTTTGAGAAAAAAAGGGTTAGTGACCTGTTTTTCGCAAAGCTAATGAATCTATTCTATTCATATTGCTGCCCAGTTTGTTGGCTTTTTTTTTTTAAACAACTGAAGGTTGTTTATTTCCCCCTAAGTATTAAACATTCTTTTAAGGTTCAGTGAAGCTTCAAGCTTTCTCGTGTATCTGTTTGTTTTGAAACAATTATTCTAAGACTTAGAAATGTCTTGTTTCCTGGCAAGCCCCTCAGGCAAAAAGATGTTTTAATGAAAACATATATGGTTTGAGACTATATGATGACCTGAAAACCAATTTTGTAATCTAAATGAATATGCTCCTTTAAGGGCTTCTCAGTGTTCTTTAGTGGAGAAGCAGTGACCTCATTAATACTTCTGCTTCCTTACCCTAACTTGTTCCTCTTGGAGTCTCAACAAAACTAACCAAAAATTATTTTATCATAGGTCATCAGCTGGCAAGTGCGTCTCAGGTCTTCAGCTGAAGAGCTGACACCGCCATTAAGGATGTGAATTCCTGAGCGTGGTAGCAAGGACTTCCCCCTTGGATGGGTGGTGGTGTATTTAATTAGCTTAGAATTTTGTCTGTTTCCTGTGGCGATGCTGAGCTATGGAGCCAGCGCACACACAGAAACAAAGAAGGAGAGGTCTTCTTGGTAATTACAGAGAAAGAGAAACAGAAAACGCTGATTATAATGCGTCTGCATTTGAAAAATGATTCCAGAATAAACAACACTTCTAAGATGACATTAAGATGTCAGGTTCCTTCCCTAGGGACCTCTCTTGGTAACAATACAATTGAATTTTCAGCTTCCATATTAATTGCTGTAAGCACAATTCTGAAGCAGACAAATGTATATTGGCTACGTGAGACTTTGGGGGGATGTATAATATGTACGAGTTTGGGGGAAAAACATGATCCTAAAAAATGAAAAATTATTTTTTTTCTCTACCTGAAGGGGACACTTCATGGGTTGGGATGCAGACGGATGGAGATGAGGGTGACTTGGGTGAAAATTTGCCATGAGGAGAAAAACTAGGTGCAGCATTCACTACGGGCAGAGTGCCCTATTTATTGATGGGGAAAGGGGCAATTAACACGGAATACTGTTATTAAAGAGATGGCAGTATATTGGGAAATTCTTCAATTGTACACAAACATGTACACAAACATGAAGATAAAGTTACTTTTTAAATTTCAATTCGCACAAAGCAACATGGGACAACCCGAAGAGAGAGCGCAGGCACGAGCCTGGCCTGTCTGCTGAGAAGTCAATGTCAAGGTGTACGAGGAGCTCCCACTTTTTGGAAATTTACTTTACACAACTTCACTTTTACAAAGACCTACATTAGTGCCTGTTTTCCGTAACCGAAAGAAATTCGAAGAGAATTTTCACTTTTACAAAAAAAGGCGGAAAGTGAAAATAGTGTTCAGTGTTTGTTTGGCAGTGTTATTACGGCGGCAACGCGAGGACCCAGAGCAGGCGGCCCTGCCAAGCTCCTTCCCGGGGAGCCACGCTCAGCATTTCAGCATCAAACCCGCCAGAGCTCTGAACCGTCTGTGTGCGTCTGTGCTTCATCTTGATTTACTCCGTGTATCCATTGGCAAGATGTGTTTTATGGTTTTTGCTTCTTTGCGTTCATTTCAGCTTATGAAGGGTTTCATAGGTTTCTACTTTCGGATAGTGGGAGAAACCTGTATTTGGACAGCTTGATAAGAACACAGGCCCAGGCAAACCTGGATCTAAGTCCCAAATCTGCTTCTTGATCCCTGACTGCACTTCTCAGTTTTCTGTTCTGTAAAATGGGTAAATAATCACACCTATTACCTCATAGCACTCTTGTGGGGATGAAAGAGTTGGCATGGTATGAAGGAGCTAGCATTCTTCCTGTCATGCGGGGGGCCCTCACGAAGCACCGTCCCCTTTTCTGGCCCTGCTCCAGCCCTTCTCAGAACCCACTTCTGCTGGATGCCAATGGCTTCAGCCCCTTTGGAAAGTACAGTTGTCTAATTCCATACGTTGGCCAAAGAGGACAGAAAACGTTCACCGACTTATGGGTCAATGCCAGTACTGAAGTTCAGTTAGATTTGCCCTTTTCTAAGGTAAAGGGACCAGGTTATGTTTCCATATTTTAGCTGAATTTGTGTGCCCTTCAAACAGCTAAAATATTTTTCAAATTGCATTTGCAACCGAAATAGGCAAGACAGTGCTATCTGAGAGAAGCGCTGCGGCTCATCAGCCATCTTGCCCCCTTTCTGCCAGACCTCCCCCAGCTGACAACATGTCTCATCAGTGGTGACAGCTCGAAAGCCACACTGTTGTCTACTTCGGTCCCATACCTAAATGACACCATCCCTCAGGGTACATTGACATGACTCTGTCTTCTAAGAGCTGTATATCCAAAGCTGGATTTTTGAAAGATTTTAGATATTGCAGTTCTCTTCTCAGGGTTTACCAGTGTACAATTAAAGAAATCCAAGTACTGTAGGAAAAAAATCAAGTTGCCGCAATTCCCAAGCACAATATTAAGTTGACTTATCTTTGAAGACTTTGGTCTGACTTTTTCACTTTTCCTATATTAAGAGAAGAAAACAGAATCCACTTCTATCTAGAAGATCTTTCACTCTCATTCTTATTTGGGTAGTAGTAGTAGAATTATGAAATCCAGCCCTTCACCTCAACTGTCTTATCTTAAGGAAATGGATGAATTGGTGCTTAGGCTGGCTCGGCATATCAGCATATTAATACACTCTGCCATTCTATTTGAATTCAGTGCTGAGGGAAAGGGTAGAGTAGAACAGCAAGTGGTTTAATCAAAATCTCCCTGAAACTCTAAACTCCTCATTTTTGAGGTTAGGAGGCAATGTGCCAAAGGTCATGTGGGGTCAAAGGGCAAGAATGAAAAGGATTAGAGGAAGCGAGTGACCATGCAGTTGGAAATCAAGGAGTTACTAAGTGAGAAAGCAAGAAATTGGCTGGATATATCCCATTTTTGTTATTTAACATAAAAACATTATCCTCTCAAAAGTAGCCTTCTCTTAGTTTTTTGCATTATACTGGGGGGTGGGGATTTTTTAACCAAATTTCCTCTTTCTCATTTTTCTCATCCTTGTCTCTCTGGACCCCACCTCAGTGAACCACATAAGGATTTCGTTAGTCAAGCATCATTTTTTCCTCATGCATTTTCCCTGCATTTCTAAAGACAAAGACAAAGACACACAGACACACACAGGCACACACACACACACACACACACACACACACACCAGCCCTACAGGGACAAAAACCACACAATGGGAATCTCATGCATTTTTAAGTCTGTAAATCTGTATAGATAATGGCTGTTTATTTTTCATTTAATCTGTCTATCCTTCTATCTATCCTCTATTTAATTAGGAACATGTGGAGATATACATGCATTGGAGACACCTGCAATTCTGGTTTTTGTGAAACTGGTGTTTTAAGTAAACAAAAACCCTGCGCCTGCTTAGTCCCTAAACTGCCACCAGCCATCACCAATCTCCAGGCGTCTGGAATAAAGTCTTTCGTCCTCTCTGCAAAGCCCTTTGTCTTTCTGACCTCCAGTTCTTTCCTCCTGCTCTGCTGGTCATTCACCTTGTCTTTTCACTTGCCCCCAATGACATGGCTATTGTGAGGTTTTTGTATTATTTTGGTTTCTACTACAAGGCCTTCTATGGAACAATCGGCTAGCTAGAGGTTTCATTCCCTGTTATTCTCTCTTTATGTCTTTTCTGTGTGTAGCCAAGTTATAGATTAAGAATATGGTTGTAAACTGTGAAAATAAAGCTCTGAATACCAGCTACTTTTGCATTTGAAGTGTCTGTCCTGAAGAGTGCTTACACACTCTGCCCGCCAGCAAGACCATCCTGGGAAAAGCAGAGAGTTGTCAGTGAACCAGAGGGGAGTTCTTGCAAACATCCAGTCATCAGCTGAAGCCAAACAAAATTTTTCACACTGACATTTTATCAGTTGTATTTCCAGAGTGCTTAAAGTACTTTTGGATTAGTTCTACCTTTCAGACACTTACAAAAAACTTTTTTCCTTTTTTGCTCTCTTTCTCGTGCAACAAATCCTACAACTTGAGTGGAACTCAAGAAGTCTCTATAAGCTTCAGGAAATAAGTATTTTGAAATAGAAGCATTTTTTTAAAGGTCAACCATTTTAACAGATTGACTAATAAATTAAAAGTTAAGAAAAGATAGGTTGATCTTTGGGAACAAAAATCCATAAATTTAAATTCCCCTTTGCAGTAAAACACAGCCAAGAGCCTTTGGAGGAAGTCCTTTATGTTTGAAGAGTGTTGAAGGAGAGCTCTCTGCATAGGATATTATTTGCATTTCTGACATGGCCACGTGAGGAAAGGAATTTCATTGTACTCAAAACACCTGGTTGGTGAGAAGGTTACAGGGAAACCCTTCTGCACACATCCTAAGCATCCCTAAACTGGTAAGGTTGGGCAGAAGCCTGGTGTTTGCTTATGTGGCAATTTGTACGTACAAACCCTACAGTTCTGGGCAGGATCTGGAAAATTTTCAGCATTAGTTTCTAATCATTTTTCCAACGTGTATTCTAGCAAACAATGTAGTTGGAGTTATCATCCACTGAAGAGCTTTAAGAAATATGTGCCAAGTGCTGAAGACTGTTCGTTACCACTTTAAAGATGCATGGCCTTCAGCTGTTAATTCAACAGGGAGCTTTGCCACAGCTCAGCTCACATGGGCCAGTCTTGTGGTCATCTGAGAATGTAAGGTCCCTGAGAACAGAACCTGCAGGTCACATTGGACATTATAGCCTTAATAATGTCACTGATCTCAGAACAATTATCCTGCACGTGTAAGGCATGCATTGATACCTATCTGTTAAGTGAATGAATGATTGACAATTGCTGTTTCAGGTGAAGGCCACCAAATCCACTTCACATAGCATCGGCTGCCTGGGAAGCTTATTGCAATTTACAATATTATCACTATAGTAGAGTACTAGCAAGATCCTAATTTATTAAAAATCATCTACTGAACTTTTTTTTCCCATTTAAATATTTACTTTCCCCTACTGATTGGCTAGAAAAGTGCAAGGAAGAAGTTCTCTGATTTACCGATTTTTGAATTGAGTCACTAAAATTGTTAAAGATTTTGCTTACTTTGGTTCAGTCATCTGAACTCCATTCAGTCAATTCAAACAGACTGTAGCAAGAAATCAACACAAGGCTGAGACTTGAAAGGTAGTAATAGACGAATTAGGAAAGATCTCCAAGAGCAAAGCTGTGTAACAGACCAAGGCTAAGATCATCCATACTCTCGCATTCTCAATTCCTATGCACAGATGCAAAAGTTGGACAGTGAAGAAGGCTGATGGGAAAAACTGATTCATGTGAAATGTGGTATTGGAGGGGAGCTCCATGGATACCCTGAATAGCCAGAAAGACAAACAGGTGGGTCCTAGAACAAACTGACCCTGAAACATCGCTGGAGGCAAAAATGACAAAACTGAAGCTGTCCTACTTCAGGCACATCATGAGAAGGCTGGGTTCTTTGGAAAAAGACAATAATGCTGGAAAAAATAGAAGACAGGCAGAACAGAAGATGACCAAATGTGAGAGGGATGAGTCCAGTAAAAAAGCCATAGGCGTGAGTCTACAGGAGCTGAGCAGGGCTGTTGAGGACAGGACATGGCAGATGTCGTTCCAGGAGTTGGAGCCCATTCAATGGCACAAAACACACATACCTGGTGCCCTCCCTGTCATTGCTCACCACAGGCAGAGATAACTCATAAGCACGAAAAGGAGAATTACTCCAGGGAAATTCTCCCCAGCCATCTTTCTCCATTTCAGTCCACAGAAAATAGGATTCCACTACAAAACTGAACTGACAACAGATTAACAGGTAAATGACTCAGTGCCACTGCGCACTTTCTGAGTCTCAGTGGGGTCAGGCTGGTACCAAACCTGACCAAGGTATCATTCCTGACTTCCAGGAAATTTTTTTTTCAAATATTCTATGGCACCAAGAGTAGAATGTGGCTTAACTATGAAAACACAAAAATTTGATCATCTTCTGTGAGCCGTCACCAAGATAAATATTATGAATTATTTTTGCAGGCCTAAAGTCTGTATAGGTATCATCATCAAAATAAATTCACATTGGAATGATCTTCTGTCAAAGTCAGGAAGAGACGCAAAGCCATAAAAGGAGTAATAAAGCTACCACTATACATATGAAGCACTATCCATCGTCCTTTAGAGATTTCAGATCTTTTTCCCAGGAAAGATATTTGGTTTATTATTGCCATAAAGCATGGCTGGCCCATCTATATATTTCAATTGGATTCCTTCTTCTGTGCCATTGTTTGACACTTTTCTAAGGACTTTTCTTGTTTATTTCACTACAAAACAAGAAGCAGCAAGTTATTGGGCATCTTGATATAGTTTCTGGTGGGGAAAGGGGAAAGAATCTCACTTTGGCAAAATGTTCCTTTACACAAAATGTAATGCTTTTCCAGGTTTGTTTGTAACTATCTTTGAATAAGATAATTCCAAAAAAATCAAATGCAATTTTGGGTTATCCACTGAATCCACGTTATACTAAAATCTTTCTTAAAGCCTGCCTGCCTGCCTTCGCTCCCCTCCTTCTCTATAGTTTCCTCCTTAGATCTGTGTGCTTTCTTATTTCTTGTCTTATAAAAAAATTAGCTCATGTTACTAGGTTACATAGCCTACTATTTCCATAGTTATAGGCTTACCCTAAGATATTGCTCCTTATTTCTAAGTGATTTTAACTCTTGCCTCAGTTTCACTATCTCTAGTATTAAACCTGTCTGGATTTTGGAGATTTCAAGTTCATGGATCTGAGCTCACCAGCAGCAGAGCCTCTTCCTTTCTGGACCCTGGATCACCTTTCCTCTAATCTCTAGGCCAATCTGGTCCACCCCTAGCCCTTAGCAGTACTGGTAGATACCACCCTTCTTGTCATCGCAATTTCAGGCATCCTGCCCTCTCATGCTGCTCTCAGCCTTTCCATGTGCCAATCCCAACAATTTTTTGACACAGCAGGGCTCTTTGGGTCTTTGATCCTACCATTCCTTTACTGGCCCTTATTCTCTTAATGTCCTCACTCCCCTCTTCATCAGATTAAATCCCACAGTTAGTCATTATAACTAGTCCTTTGTGAATACTCCCAATTCCCTTCCTCCTCCACCATTTTGGCATGGTTGCATCGTTGTTTGGCACACCACAACTCTAGTTAAATCCAACTCCCTGCTTACTCCGAAGCTGTACCCGTGCTGCTGAACATGCCTCAGGACAAACACATCACCCTGAATGTCTCATGTCATATTCAGTGCCATTGAACTCAAGGAGGCTCTGAGTGCTTCCAGGCAACCACACTTTACTCCCCTAGTCCTGTAACTCCTCCATTCTCTTTGCCTTATGTCCATTTCACACCACCTCCTGCCTCCTTATGCCCACAGCACTCCTCCTTGACCTTCACCCTTGGCAGTTAACCTCAGTACATACTTCACAGAAGAAATAAAAGCAATGGGAGAATTTTCACAGGCTTACCCCCAATTCCTCGGGCTGCTCACTAATTGCATCCGCTCCCCTATATTCTGCTTTCTCATTTTTTAAATATGTGAATTACCCACATTCTCTCTGTCTGAAGACAATTCTTCCACGTGTGTACTAGATCCTATTTCTTCTCACCTATTTGAGAAATCACACTCCAGCAATGCTCCCATCTTTTATTCAGATTATCATTTTTCTCCAAAAATTACATTAGCATATAAACATGCTGCTATTTCTCCCACCTTTCAAAAACATTCTTGACCTAACTTCTTTCAACAGCTGCTGCCCCATTTCCCTGCTCCCCATGTGGCAAACTCCTTGGAGTAGCCCTCGTTTTTCTGTCTTATTTTCTCTTCTCCTATCCTCTTATGACTGTGACAATCAGGCTTTCTCTCCCTCTACTCCACCAAAGTTGTTCTCATACATCTCAGCAATGACTACCAAGGAGATAGATCCAATGGTTAGTTCTCAGTTCTCATCATACTGGACATAGCTGGTCACTCTCTTGCCCTCGAAACCCTATCTTCATTTGACTTGTGGGAAACCAGGAACTCCCCCACCCCTTTGTGTTGCCCCTATTTAATTGGGCTCCTTCTCAGTGTCTTCTGCTGATGATTCCTCCTTTTCTCTTTGACTTCTTAATGTTAGAGTACCCCAGAGGCTAGTATTTACTTTTCTCTATGTATACTCACATCTTTGTTGATACCATGCTAATTAATGACTTCCAAATGCAAACTTCTATTCCCAAATCCATACTCATCAACCCAACTGCCTACTCAATGATATCTCCACTTGGAGGTCTAGACTCCTCCAACTTTACTTCCAAAACTGAACGCCTCATCTTCCTCCCCAAAACTTCCAACTGCAGTCTTTCCTATTTGAGTTGATGGTGGTGACTCTATCCTTTCAGCTGTTTGGACCCAATCTTTGACACATCCTTGATTCTTTTATTTTCATTTCTTTTCTTCCCCGACATGCCACGTTCAATCAATTAGGCAATGCTGTGGTCACTACCTTCAAAAATAGCTCACATCAGACTACGTCTTGCTACTTCCACTGCCATCATCAGATCTGAAGCACTCTTATCCCAGTAGTCTTGTAATAAATCTTATCTTTTTATCTTTGCCCATTTATAGTCTACTCTCAACATGACAGATAAAGAGAGCCTTTTAAAATGTAAGTCAAAATGCACAATTTCTTTATACAAAATCACATATGCCCACATTTTCATCTAGGGAAATAGCCGAAATCCTTCCCATGGTCTACAGGTCACGTGCGGGCCTATTGTTCCTTGTTTGACCTTATTTTCTGCCATGCCTCTGTTTGTTTGCTCCATTGCTGACCGTCACAATGGTCTCCCTGTGGTTCCTCTAATACGTAGGAATAATTCCACACTGGGGCCTTTGCCCAAGCTGTTCTCTCTGTCCAGAATGTTCTTCCTCAAGATATCTGGTTGCTACTCCCTCCCAAGTTGCGATTTCTATGTATTTTGCTCACTGATGTATTGTGAATACCTTAGAACAGGGCTTAGCACATCACGTGGTAGGTGCTCGTCGAATATTTGATGAATTAATGAAGGCATTAAGTAAAGGAAGGGACAAAGGAAAAAGTGAATTAACCTGGTCTCTCAGAGCTATTTACTTGAAAACCCTTTTGTTGAGACTTCAAAAGAAATTCTTTCCCCTAAATGTTATGCCTGACACCAGAGACTCTATGAATGAGTCTGTCTGGTTTCCCAGTCAGAATAGGTTCCAAGTAGCTGCGACGTTCTCCCCCTCACTATACTGAAACAAGGTGTTGTCATGCCTCTAGAAATGATTATACACACTCTGGGGACCTTATAATAAGGGCTTTTTGAAAAACTGAACTAGGTGAGTGGCCTCATTTTAGGGTCTGATGTAAAATCAAAACTCAGAGCAGGTTCATCTGAAGCTTGGCCAAGTTTCCTGCAAGCCCGGCTCACTCTGAAAAAGAACCTAAGCTGATGTATCATTTCAAATGGAAACTATGCAAAATTCAGTGGCTTCATGTGGTTTCAACCCCAAACCAGGTGGAACCTGAGGCTTTGGCAAAGGCTCATTTTAAATTCCTAACTGGGGAATGTAAACCAAGGGGGTAAATGCTGGAGAAAAACAAAGTGAAATAAAACCTTTCGTTCTGAACAGTTCTGGGACCACAAACTTAAATAACTTCTCTTCAAACATCTCACGCAGGCTTTAAACAAGTACAATCGTCATTTTGAAAAAGTTCCCGGAATAATGAACCTTTTGAGTGCGTTATTGTTCAGTTTTTTGTTATCCTGTATTAGAATTTCAGGGGTCCTTCACTGTCACTTGGAGAGCAAATTATTATTTCCACCTGGTTGGCTGCGTAATCAAAGAACGAAGAGGAAAAGGGGACTTGCTGCAGGTAACTGGAAGAATGAACCTGAACGAACCGATTCCCTATCTCGCTCATAGTTGAGTTCTTTCACCAAAAACCAAAACCAAAAACAAAAACAAAAACCCTGCCACCTTTCATTGAAAGAAATTAGAAATACACTCAAAAAGAAAAAAAAAAGGGAATTTTAAGAATCCTTTGCATCAAATGAGATTAAGTACTAAAAGACTGTTTTTGATAACAAAATACTGGGCAAACACTGAACTGACCTATAGAGTAGGAATAACTTAGCAGTAATGAGCAGTAATGTGATTTTTCTGTGCATGTGTGAGTGTGTGGGGGGAGGACTGGAATACTTGGAAATTTTGGAACTCTTTAAATAATCAGGTGAAAGTGTTCCAATCATGAGAAATGTACCCATAGGTGCAAAGATTTTAAGCATTGTCAATTTTTAAAAGACTTCCGCATGCAGAGATTTCTTACCTACAACTCCCTGTACAGGTGTTGTATTAAGCTTTCCAAGAGGAATCTTTAACATGAAAATGCAGGACTTCCTTCCTGCTCTATTTGTGCAGTTCATAGCAGTTTGATCATAATTTTAATTTGTAAATCTACATTTTGATCATAGAAAGAAAGCTAGATAGATTTTGAAAGACCAGCTCAATTCATCTTGCTATTTAAAGGAAAAGTCATCGTAGTCCCTTGAAAAGACTAAAGTTAAGTAAAACGTAAGTTTATAATCCCCAGATATGTGTAGAGGCAGGGTCCCTGAAGGAATACAACTGCATTTGTCAACTTCATGGACTGAATGTTGAAAACAGGCAACACCACTTTTAATTCTAGAATAGCTTGTCATTACCGTCCCGTGGGTACCTGAAAACACGTGATCTCTGTTTCTGGATAGTGGCATGTTACAGCTGTAAGGAATGTTAAGTAGCTTAACCCTAGCATTGATCTCTAGCTCATATGAATTAATTGTGCAAAAGATTTTTCTCTGTTGTTTAAAAAAGCACATTCATAGATATTTACATCAATGTCTCAACTAAATACAGACACCCTAAATATTGTGAATCAATTTAACAACAGTCATTCATCCTTCCTTTCAATAACATTGATTATGGCTGCCGTGTGCTAAACTTTATGTTAGGCATCGGACACAGAATTGAATGAGATCCTACCACTGTCCTAAAAGGTCTTACTGACTAGTGGGGAGGAAAAAAGAAAGAGACAAAGTTTGAATGCAAATGTGGTGGGACTCCATTCCCAGTCAACATGGAGTAACTTGTCTTATCACACTAGTCCTCTTGCTATAAACAGCCAGAAAACAAAATACACGAAGCAACTATCTCAGACACAGGAAAAGAGACTGGTCCTCGAGAGAAGAGACACAAGTGAGCTATGTCCCACAAGAGACACTTTCTAGAATATGACACCGAGAGGGGAACCCAGGTACAGCTGAAGATTTGGGGGGAGGGGAGGGGTGTAAGAGGAGAGCACAACAGAGGGAAGGAACTCCAGAGGTCTGTATGGCATCCCCTGGAGTCCCTGGCTGAACACTAAGCTACAGATGTGTGGGGTGAGACTCCACAATTACCAGGGGCTGTAAAATGAACAACTTGCACTACACCTGGCTGGGAGATATTCAAGTTCTGACCAGAGAGTGTGGAAAGAACTCAATGAACACATATCAGGGGCCATTTAGTGGAGACCTCGGAAAGATCGAGCCTTAAGAGTATGGTCAAATAGCCCTGGAGTGCTTTCTGTACGTAAAATGACCTCATTTCAGGCTCTTCTACCGCCTCCGTCTCGGGGTTCCTCAGCCATGAATGGCTGCACCATTAGGCTTGTAGTTGTCCCTGTTGAATTTCCATGTCCAAAGGATTCTGGTCTTTTAGAGTGATTCCTTGTAACAAGCTACTTTTATGAAACACTGATGTACGACAGCAATTTTCAACCAGCATGCCACAAGAATTTTCAAAACATGCAATACCTGACTATTTAGTCAGGAACATTAATCTCTTTTCCCATAATTTTCAAATGAAAAAATGACAACAAGCCAACACAACAATAACCATCTGGAGCGAATGAATCAAAACAATACCTATTTTTTTGTCAGATTGGTGAAAAATATATTTTTGGTGTGCTGCAGAATCTTAGTAATTGGTTTATGACTGCCATGAGATGGAAACAGTCGAAAATTGCTGATGTATGGCAAAGCGATTTGGGGGATTTTTCATTTATTACCCCGTGAGGTTCCTGCCTTTCACAACAGCTCCATACGCACCGGGTGTCTCTCACTAAACTACAAGACAGATGCCGGGCCACAGGCTCCTGCTCAATATTTAATTCTGGGTTTGTTTGCACGGCAGCCTTCTAAATATTGAAATACTTAGCAAATAGAAGAAAAAAATGTATAAGTGATTTTTTGCAATTTACCACTAGGGAACTGGCCTGAACCAAAGTATGGATGCCTCCCTCTGGCATGTCACAAAGCTCAGTATTTTTAAACCAGAAGTTACCACTTTTTTATATTAAAAATAAGTATATACTGTGCACTGAATCTGCAAAGCACTGAGCTAAAAACAGAAAGAAACAGACATGTAAATGCCTGTGTGGCACAAACGATATTTAAATAAATACGAACCATAATTAAAGTATAAAGTTCACAGGAGTTCAAAAGAAAAAATAATCAAATTTTGGCTGTGAGGGAATCAAGGAATATCTTACAAAGGTTATGTGTGGCATTTTAGCTCTTGCTAGAAAGGGCATTGTTTAAATTGCAGAGCTCCATCTATGAAGTGTGGGCTTGAGGAAGCATGACCTGCCTGGAGCGTTGGGTAGGGCGCAGGGATCCGAGCAGGGATAGGCTGGGAAGTTATGCAGGGCTAATACGTGAGTGGAGAATCCTATGCGCTCAGTCAAGATGAGAGAAACGAGTGCTTCTCAGACACATGCTTTCCACGTGGCTCTGGGCTTGGCGTTTGCACACACCTTCTCTTTGGCTCCCTCACGACACTGGGAGCTAAATGCAGTTACCCACAGTTTACCAAAAGGCAACCTGAGACTCAAAAGGCTGTGCAACTTGCCCAGTTTCACAAGGTAGTCACATGGCAGAGTACCTCCACTGTCTCTTCACACTACCGCGCTCCCGTCATACTGAGATGACCTGATAAAGGTCTGCACTTGAGTTTCCACACAACGGGCAGCTACCGCACTGTTGCTCATTCAGCGCCATGCTGATGACCACCTTTCACTTTCACTTGGGAGATGTTGAGCGGAGGGGACTCGGTGTGCAGTACTTGTTTACAAAGTACTTTTTCTACATCCTTCCACGTAGCAGGGACCTGCCAGCTCTTGGCACACCTACATACTGCGCAGCAGAGACAGAGAAGTGGAAACACCAAAGCCCAAGTTTATTACTTTAAGATTAGAATTTTGAATTTTATATATAAAATGTTTTTTTTTAAAGAAGTATAAAATACAGGCAGAATTAGTGCTCTCCACTCTGTGAAAAGTCTCCAAAACACACAGGAAACCACTCTTTATGAGACTTCTTCTACCCATCATTTTTTAAGGGTATTTTTTTCCCTCCTTTCAACAAGAGAATCGTAATAATGGCACAAATAGAAAAGTAAGGCGCTTTGTAGTTGTCAACCTGGAGCTTTGAATTACACTACATTTAAATAGTGATAGCTGCAAAAAGTCATCAAATGCATATAATTTACAAGTAAAGGGTTAAAACAAGGTTTCCTGGGGCAAACCCATCTATACTTCCGTGGATCTCTGCATCCAGCTCCGTGAAGCTGCCTGAGAATCTGGATGAGAGAATAAATGCGTAGCCTGTTTGGGATCAGCATCTGGGCCCAATGAATCATCATAGCCCCTACAAGGAGAATGTTTGTACTGGACTTCAGTGGTTATTAGTTTTTATTTGTTAATGTTAGCCAAGTCCTGGTTGAATGGTGGGAAACCTAAGGTTAAACAAATCTAATGGGAAATCAGCAATTAGAAAATTAAGGCTGGTTTTAAAAAAGTTTTCTCTATGTATTGCTGATAATATATTCTCAAAGTGCTCTCCCTTGCATCATATCATTTGACTCAGCAACTGTTACAAGTGTGCAAACGCACACCTTAAGTGTGTGGGCATTGGGTATTGTTATTGCTATTTTTTGGGAAGCACATATGTCCTCTTCCTGGCCAGCACCAGCTTCCATAGAATGGGTGCCATGGCCTGTGACTGGTTTCCATGGTACCAGTGCCTGGTACACGGACTCTGTGGGCATGTGTATTTAAGTGTATAGAACTATAGGCAGAACAAGATTAGGAAATCTATCTACTTTGTGCATTTCTGGATTTTTAAAATGTCCATGAATAATATTAGCTAATAGGCATAAAGCACTTACTAAGCACTAGGCAATGTTCAGAGCCCTTTGCACTTATGAAATCACCTGTTCCTCTAAACAAGGAAATGAAGTTGGTGTTATTGCCGGCTCTCATTTTTTCTGATAAGGACATTGAAACACAAATAAATTAAATCACACAGTTAACACAGGCGTGGCAGGGACTCAAACCCACGCAGTCTGGCTCCCAAATCTGTGCTCCTAACCACTATGCTATACTTCTTTCAAGTGCCATTACAAATCAGAAAAAGAGTTTTACATTTTAAGAAGACACAACCACCTTTGCTGGTAACAGCACTTGAACTTCCCCCAAAGGCTCCCTAAGGTAAGAAAGGCTCCTTTTACATCAACTCTAACAGCACAGACCACATTCTCACACACCCACAAAGGCCATGGTTCAGCCTACTGATTGCCAGGAAGATGAATGAACTTCCATGAGTCACAGAGAGAAAAACAATTATTGTTTTGATAGTCAGAATTATTGTTTGTCACATTTAGGAATTGGTGGTCACTGCAATAGTTATTCATATACATATACACAAGCCATACTATAAAAACTCTGTCTTATTATTTCCAAACCAGAGAGAAAGTTCTTTAAATGAGGATGGACTTCCAAGTGAGAAATGTAAATTACATTCCTCTCCTGTCACCCAAAAGGGACATTTCAGCACTTGCAAACTACTAAGTTGATACTGCAGCTGACGTTTGAAAGAAATCCCTCTATAAATCAATGCTTGAGGGTGGGAAAAGCAACCAGAAAATTGAAGATTTCCGTATGAGAAATGCTGTCTTGTGACGGGTGCTGACAGTGAGCAGAGCGATGTTAATTTTTGTCTCTGGCCTCTCGGCCTGGGGAACGCAGATGATGACAATGCCTCAGTCCATGTTAGAGCACAACAGGAGACAATCAACAAGATATTAAAAGCAACAGCACCCGTCTGTGGTGAATTAATCTTACACATCTTTTTTCTAATCATAAAAATTATTTGGAGTCAATTTCTGGCTCAATTCCAACATCTAAAAGAGTATCACGCAGTACATGCTAATTTTTGTTCACTTCTGTGTTTAATGCTTCAGCAAGTAAAGAAACTTAATTCTAAAGCTTTTCTTTAAAATGCACTGAATGCATAGTTATAATCTGAGTGATTCCATAGCCTACCTTCTTTGCAAAACATTTTTGAATTTTTGCCAACTGTCAAAAATACACATTGGGATTAGTTTACTGGCAGAGACATAAAACTAAAAAAAATAATGAGGGAGAAATAAGGTGCTGGGAATAGCACAGTATGATGGGAACTAATGATTACCATGAATACCTTAGCCTTTTAATATTGCAACAAGAGTGATAGGTCACCTTTGAGTGGCCCCATACATCTGCTCCCTCCACATGTACTTTTATTTTCTTTACGTTTACAACAGCCTGGTGAGGGAAGTGGGACAAGTATATTTTAATTTTGTAGAAAATTATGTAGTAAATAAAATGTCTAAAATTGGGGCCAACTCTCAGTGCATTGTTCTTTGGACAGCAGAATTTTGTGACTGGTCCATTATCACCAGGAGAGATACTCAGAAACACCTACATCCCTAGAGCATGGGCTCTGACTGCTCTGAA